>JBBPBQ010000008.1:32015251-32032536 GCA_037974755.1 Cicer yamashitae | reverse complement strand
ACCAATGACACAAAATAACATATTGGATGCACAAGATTGGTTAAAAACCCCAATTGGATTAGAATAAGCCTAAGGGAACGAAAATAACCTAAATGTTCAACCAATGACACAAAATCACATATTGGATGCACAATACTGGTTAAAAACCCTAATTGGATTAGCATAAGCCTAGGGAGGACGAAAATGACCTAAATATTCAACCAATGACACAAAATAACTTTTCAGATGCACAAGATTGGTTAAAAACCCTATTTGGATTAGAATAAGCCTAGGGAGGACGAAAGTGACCTAAATGTGCAACCAATGACACAAAATAACATATTGTATGCACAAGATTGGTTAAAAACCCCAAATGGATTAGAATAAGCCTAGGGAAGACGAAAATGACCTAAATATTCAACCAATGACACAAAATCACTTATCGGATGCACAAGATTGGTTAAAAAACCTATTTGGATTAGAATAAGCCTAGGGAGGACGAAAATGACCTAAATGTTCAACCAATGACACAAAATCACTTATTGGATGCACAAGATTGGTTAAAAACCCTAATTGGATTAGAATAAGCCTACCGGGGACGAAAATGACCTAAATGTGCAACCAATGACACAAAATAACATATTGGATGCACTAGAGTGGTTAAAAACCCTAATTGGATTAGAATAATCATATGGAGGACGAAAATGACCTAAATATTCAACCAATGACACAAAATAACTTTTCGGATGCACAAGATTGGTTAAAAACCCTATTTGGATTAGAATAAGCCTAGGGAGGACGAAAGTGACCTAAATGTGCAACCAATGACACAAAATAACATATTGTATGCACAAGATTGGTTAAAAACCCCAAATGGATTAGAATATGCCTAGGGAGGACGAAAATGACCTAAATATTCAACCAATGACACAAAATCACTTATTGGATGCACAAGATTGGTTCAAAAACCTATTTTGATTAGAATAAGCCTAGGGAGGACGAAAATGACCTAAATGTTCAACCAATGACACAAAATCACTTATTGGATGCACAAGATTGGTTAAAAACCCTAATTGGATTAGAATAAGCCTAGCGGGGACGAAAATGACCTAAATGTGCAACCAATGACACAAAATAACATATTGGATGCACTAGAGTGGTTAAAAACCCTAATTGGATTAGAATAAGCCTAGGGAGGACGAAAATGACCTAAATATTCAACCAATGACACAAAATAACTTTTCGGATGCACAAGATTGGTTAAAAACCCTATTTGGATTAGAATAAGCCTAGGGAGAACAAAAGTGACCTAAATGTGCAACCAATGACACAAAATAACATATTGTATGCACAAGATTGGTTAAAAACCCCAATTGGATAAGAATAAGCCTAGGGAGGACGAAAGTGACCTAAATGTCCAACCAATGACACAAAATAACATATTGGATGCACAAGATTGGTTAAAAACCCCAATTGGATTAGAATAAGCCTAAGGGAACGAAAATAACCTAAATGTTCAACCAATGACACAAAATCACATATTGGATGCACAATACTGGTTAAAAACCCTAATTGGATTAGCATAAGCCTAGGGAGGACGAAAATGACCTAAATATTCAACCAATGACACAAAATAACTTTTTGGATGCACAAGATTGGTTAAAAACCCTATTTGGATTAGAATAAGCCTAGGGAGGTCGAAAATGACCTAAATGTGCAACCAATGACACAAAATAACATATTGTATGCACAAGATTGGTTAAAAACCCCAAATGGATTAGAATAAGCCTAGGGAGGACGAAAATGACCTAAATATTCAACCAATGACACAAAATCACATATTGGATGCACAATACTTGTTAAAAACCCTAATCGGATTAGCATAAGCCTAGGGAGGACGAAAATGACCTAAATATTCAACCAATGACACAAAATCACTTATCGGATGCACAAGATTGGTTAAAAAACCTATTTGGATTAGAATAAGCCTAGGGAGGACGAAAATGACCTAAATGTTCAACCAATGACACAAAATCACTTATTGGATGCACAAGATTGGTTAAAAACCCTAATTGGATTAGAATAAGCCTAGCGGGGACGAAAATGACCTAAATGTGCAACCAATGACACAATAACATATTCGATGCACTAGAGTGGTTAAAAACCCTAATTGGATTAGAATAATCATAGGGAGGACGAAAATGACCTAAATATTCAACCAATGACACAAAATAACTTTTCGGATGCACAAGATTGGTTAAAAACCCTATTTGGATTAGAATAAGCCTAGGGAGGACGAAAGTGACCTAAATGTGCAACCAATGACACAAAATAACATATTGTATGCACGAGATTGGTTAAAAACCCCAATTGGATTAGAATAAGCCTAGGGAGGACGAAAATGACCTAAATATTCAACCAATGACACAAAATCACATATTGGATGCACAATACTGGTTAAAAACCCTAATTGGATTAGAATAAGCCTAGGGAGGACGAAAATGACCTAAATATTCAACCAATGACACAAAATAACTTTTCGGATGCACAAGATTGGTTAAAAACCCTATTTGGATTAGAATAAGCCTAGGGAGGACGAAAGTGACCTAAATGTGCAACCAATGACACAAAATAACATATTGTATGCACAAGATTGGTTAAAAACCCCAATTGGATTAGAATAAGCCTAGGGAGGACGAAAATGACCTAAATATTCAACCAATGAAACAAAATCACATATTGGATGCACAATACTGGTTAAAAACCCTAATTGGATTAGAATAAGCCTAGGGAGGACGAAAATGACCTAAATATTCAACCAATGACACAAATAACTTTTCGGATGCACAAGATTGGTTAAAAACCCTATTTGGATTAGAATAAGCCTAGGGAGGACGAAAGTGACCTAAATGTGCAACCAATGACACAAAATAACATATTGTATGCACAAGATTGGTTAAAAACCCCAATTGGATTAGAATAAGCCTAGGGAGGACGAAAATGACCTAAATATACAACCAATGACACAAATCACTTATTGGATGCACAAGACTGGTTAAAAACCCTAATTGGATTAGAATAAGCCTACGGAGGACGAAAATGACCTAAATGTTCAACCAATGACACAAAATCACTTATTGGATGCACAAGATTGGTTAAAAACCCTAATTGTATTGGAATAATCCTAGGGAGGACGAAAATGACCTAAATGTTCAACCAATGATACAGACGCAGTTATTGGATGCACAAGATTGGTTAAAAACCCTAATTGGATTAGAATAATCCTAGGGAGGACGAAAATGACCTAAATGTTTAACCAATGACACAAACGCACTTATGGATGCACAAGATTGGTTAAAAATCCTATTTGGATTAGAATAAGCCTAGTGGGGACGAAAATGACCTAAATGTGCAACCAATGACACAAAATAACATATTGGATGCACTAGAGTGGTTAAAAACCCTAATTGTATTAGAATAAGCCTAGGGATGACGAAAAATGACCTAAATGTTCAACAAATGACACAAAATCACTTATTGGATGCACAAGATTGGTTAAAAACCCTATTTAGATTAGAATAAGCATAGGGAGGACGAAAGTAACCTAAATGTGCAACCAATGACACAAAAATAACATATTGTATGCACAAGATTGGTTAAAAACCCCAATTGGATTAGAATAAGCCTAGGGAGGACGAAAATGACCTAAATATTCAACCAATGACACAAAATCACTTATTGGATGCACAAGACTGGTTAAAAACCCTAATTGGATTAGAATAAGCCTAAGGAGGACGAAAATGACCTAAATGTTCAACCAATGACACGAAATCACATATTGGATGCACAATACTGGTTAAAAACCCTAATTGGATTAGCATAAGCCTAGGGAGGACGAAAATGACCTAAATATTCAACCAATGACACAAAATAACTTTTCGGATGCACAAGATTGGTTAAAAACCCTATTTGGATTAGAATAAGCCTAGGGAGGACGAAAGTGACCTAAATGTGCAACCAATGACACAAAATAACTTATTGTATGCACAAGATTGGTTAAAAACCCCAATTGGATTAGAATAAGCCTAGGGAGGACGAAAATGACCTAAATATTCAACCAATGACACAAAATCACTTATTGGATGCACAAGACTGGTTAAAAACCCTAATTGGATTAGAATAAGCCTAAGGAGGACGAAAATGACCTAAATGTTCAACCAATGACACAAAATCACATATTGGATGCACAATACTGGTTAAAAACCCTAATCGGATTAGCATAAGCCTAGGGAGGACGAAAATGACCTAAATATTCAACCAATGACACAAAATAACTTTTCGGATGCCCAAGATTGGTTAAAAACCCTATTTGGTTTAGAATAAGCCTAGGGAGGACGAAAATGACCTAAATATTCAACCAATGACACAAAATAACTTTTCGGATGCACAAGATTGGTTAAAAACCCTATTTGGATTAGAATAAGCCTAGGGAGGACGAAAGTGACCTAAATGTGCAACCAATGACACAAAATAACATATTGGATGCACAAGATTGGTTAAAAACCCTAATTGGATTAGAATAAGCCTAGGGAGGTCGAAAATGACCTAAATGTTCAACCAATGACACAAAATCACTTATTGGATGCACAAGATTGGTTAAAAACCCTAATTGGATAAGAATAAGCCTAGGGAAGACGAAAATGACCTAAATGTTCAATCAATGACACAAAATTACATATTGGATGCACAAGATTGGTTAAAAACCCCAATTGGATTAGAATAAGCCTAAGGGAACGAAAATAACCTAAATGTTCAACCAATGACACAAAATCACTTATTGGATGCACAAGACTGGTTAAAAACCCTAATTGGATTAGAATAAGCCTAAAGAGGACGAAAATGACCTAAATGTTCAACCAATGAAACAAAATCACATATTGGATGCACAATACTGGTTAAAAACCCTAATTGGATTAGCATAAGCCTAGGGATGATGAAAATGACCTAAATGTTCAACCAATGACACAAAATAACATATTGGATTCACTAGAGTGGCTAAAAACCCTAATTGGATTAGAATAAGCCTAGGGAGGACGAAAATGACCTAAATATTCAACCAATGACACAAAATCACTTATCGTATGCACAAGATTGGTTAAAAAACCTATTTGGATTAGAATAAGCCTAGGGAGGACGAAAATGACCTAAATGTTCAACCAATGACACAAAATAACATATTGTATGCACAAGATTGGTTAAAAACCCTAATTGGATTAGAATAAGCCTAGCGGGGACGAAAATGACCTAAATGTGCAACCAATGACACAAAATAACATATTGGATGCACTAGAGTGGTTAAAAACCCTAATTGGATTAGAATAAGCCTAGGGAGGACGAAAATGACCTAAATATTCAACCAATGACCCAAAATAACTTTTTGGATACACAAGATTGGTTAAAAACCCTAATTGGATTAGAATAAGCCTAGGGAGGACGAAAATGACCGAAATGTTCAACCAATGACACAAAATCACTTATTTGATGCACAAGATTGGTTAAAAACCCTAATTGGAATAGAATAAGCCTAGGGAGGACGAAAATGACCTAAATGTTTAACCAATGACACAAACGCACTTATTGATGCACAAGATTGGTTAAAAACCCTATTTGCATTAGAATAACCCTAGCGGGGACGAAAATGATCTAAATGTGGAACCAATGACACAAAATAACATGTTGGATGCACTAGAGTGGTTAAAAACCCTAATTGGATTAGAATAAGCCTAGGGAGGACGAAAATGACCTAAATATTCAACCAATGACACAAAATAACTTTTTGGATGCACAAGATTGGTTAAAAACCCTAATTGGATTAGAATAAGCCTAGGGATGACGAAAATGACCTAAATGTTCAACCAATGACACAAAATCACTTATTGGATGCACAAGATTGGTTAAAAACCCTAATTGGATTAGAATAAGCCTAGGGAGGACGAAAATGACCTAAATGTTCAACCAATGACACAAACGCACTTATTGGATGCACAAGATTGGTTAAAAACCCTATTTGGATTAGAATAAGCCTAGCGGGGACGAAAATGACCTAAATGTGCAACCAATGACACAAAATAACATATTGGATGCACTAGAGTGGTTAAAAACCCTAATTGGATTAGAATAAGCCTAGGGAGGACGAAAATGACCTAAATATTCAACCAATGACACAAAATAACTTTTCGGATGCACAAGATTGGTTAAAAACCCTATTTGGATTGGAATAAGCCTAGGGAGGACGAATGTGACCTAAATATTCAACCAATGACACAAAATCACTTATTGGATGCACAAGACTGGTTAAAAACCCTAATTGGATTAGAATAAGCCTAAGGAGGACGAAAATGACCTAAATGTTCAACCAATGACACAAAATCACATATTGGATGCACAATACTGGTTAAAAACCCTAATTGGATTAGCATAAGCCTAGGGAGGACGAAAACGACCTAAATATTCAACCAATGACACAAAATAATTTTTTGGATGCACAAGATTGCTTAAAAACCCTAACTGGATTAGAATAAGCCGAGGGAGGTCGAAAATGAACTAAATGTTCAACCAATGACACAAAATAACTTTTTGGATGCACAAGATTGGTTAAAAACCCTAACTGGATTAGAATAAGCCTAGGGAGGTCGAAAATGACCTAAATGTTCAACCAATGACACAAAATCACTTATCGGATGCACAAGATTGGTTAAAAACCCTATTTGGATTAGAATAAGCCTAGGGAGAACGAAAATGACCTAAATGTTCAACCAATGACACAAAATCACTTATCGGATGCACAAGATTGGTTAAAAACCCTAATTGGATTAGAATAAGCCTAGCGGGGACGAAAATGACCTAAATGTGCAACCAATGACACAAAATAACATATTGGATGCACTAGAGTGGTTTAAAACCCTAATTGGATTAGAATAAGCCTAGGGAGGACGAAAATGACCTAAATATTCAACCAATGACACAAAATAACTTTTCGGATGCACAAGATTGGTTAAAAACCCTATTTGGATTAGAATAAGCCTAGGGAGGACGAAAGTGACCTAAATGTGCAACCAATGACACAAAATAACATATTGTATGCACAAGATTGGTTAAAAACCCTAATTGGATTGGAATAATCCTAGGGATGACGAAAATGACCTAAATGTTCAACAAATGACACAAACGCACTTATTGGATGCACAAGATTGGTTAAAAACCCTAATTGGATTAGAATAAGCTTCGCGGGGACGAAAATGACCTAAATGTGCAACCAATGACTCAAAATAACATATTGGATGCACAAGAGTGGTTTAAAACCCTAATTGGATTAGAATAAGCCTAGGGAGGACGAAAATGACCTAAATATTCAACCAATGACACAAAATAACTTTTCGGATGCACAAGATTGGTTAAAAACCCTATTTGGATTAGAATAAGCCTAGGGAGGACGAAAGTGACCTAAATGTGCAACCAATGACACAAAATAACATATTGTATGCACAAGATTGGTTAAAAACCCTAATTGGATTAGAATAAGCCTAGGGAGGACGAAAATGACCTAAATGTTCAACCAATGACACAAAATAACATATTGGATGCACAAGATTGGTTAAAAACCCTAATTGGATTAGAATAAGCCTAGCGGGGACGAAAATGACCTAAATGTGCAACCAATGACACAAAATAACATATTGGATGCACTAGAGTGGTTAAAAACCCTAATTGGATTAGAATAAGCCTAGGGAGGACGAAAATGACCTAAATATTCAACCAATGACACAAAATAACTTTTCGGATGCACAAGATTGGTTAAAAACCCTATTTGGATTAGAATAAGCCTAGGGAGAACAAAAGTGACCTAAATGTGCAACCAATGACACAAAATAACATATTGTATGCACAAGATTGGTTAAAAACCCCAATTGGATAAGAATAAGCCTAGGGAGGACGAAAGTGACCTAAATGTCCAACCAATGACACAAAATAACATATTGGATGCACAAGATTGGTTAAAAACCCCAATTGGATTAGAATAAGCCTAAGGGAACGAAAATAACCTAAATGTTCAACCAATGACACAAAATCACTTATTGGATGCACAAGACTGGTTAAAAACCCTAATTGGATTAGAATAAGCCTAGGGAGGACGAAAATGACCTAAATATTCAACCAATGACACAAAATAACTTTTCGGATGCCCAAGATTGGTTAAAAACCCTATTTGGATTAGAATAAGCCTAGGGAGGACGAAAGTGACCTAAATGTGCAACTAATGACACAAAATAACTTATTGTATGCACAAGATTGGTTAAAAACCCCAATTGGATTAGAATAAGCCTAGGGAGGACGAAAATGACCTAAATATTCAACCAATGACACAAAATCACTTATTGGATGCACAAGACTGGTTAAAAACCCTAATTGGATTAGAATAAGCCTAAGGAGGACGAAAATGACCTAAATGTTCAACCAATGACACAAAATCACATATTGGATGCACAATACTGGTTAAAAACCCTAATTGGATTAGCATAAGCCTAGGGAGGACGAATATGACCTAAATATTCAACCAATGACACAAAATATTTTTTCGGATGCACAAGATTGGTTAAAAACCCTATTTGGATTAGAATAAGCCTAGGGAGGACGAAAGTGACCTAAATGTGCAACCAATGACACAAAATAACATATTGTATGCACAAGATTGGTTAAAAACCCCAAATGGATTAGAATAAGCCTAGGGAGGACGAAAATGACCTAAATATTCAACCAATGACACAAAATCACTTATCGGATGCACAAGATTGGTTAAAAAACCTATTTGGATTAGAATAAGCCTAGGGAGGACGAAAGTGACCTAAATGTCCAACCAATGACACAAAATAACATATTGGATGCACAAGATTGGTTAAAAACCCCAATTGGATTAGAATAAGCCTAAGGGAACGAAAATAACCTAAATGTTCAACCAATGACACAAAATCACATATTGGATGCACAATACTGGTTAAAAACCCTAATTGGATTAGCATAAGCCTAGGGAGGACGAAAATGACCTAAATATTCAACCAATGACACAAAATAACTTTTCGGATGCACAAGATTGGTTAAAAACCCTATTTGGATTAGAATAAGCCTAGGGAAGACGAAAATGACCTAAATATTCAACCAATGACACAAAATCCCTTATCGGATGCACAAGATTGGTTAAAAACCCCAAATGGATTAGAATAAGCCTAGGGAGGACGAAAGTGACCTAAATGTCCAACCAATGACACAAAATAACATATTGGATGCACAAGATTGGTTAAAAACCCCAATTGGATTAGAATAAGCCTAAGGGAACGAAAATAACCTAAATGTTCAACCAATGACACAAAATCACATATTGGATGCACAATACTGGTTAAAAACCCTAATTGGATTAGCATAAGCCTAGGGAGGACGAAAATGACCTAAATATTCAACCAATGACACAAAATAACTTTTGGGATGCACAAGATTGGTTAAAAACCCTAACTAGATTAGAATAAGCCGAGGGAGGTCGAAAATGACCTAAATGTTCAACCAATGACACAAAATAACTTTTTGGATGCACAAGATTGGTTAAAAACCCTAACTGGATTAGAATAAGCCTAGGGAGGTCGAAAATGACCTAAATGTTCAACCAATGACACATAATCACTTATCGGATGCACAAGATTGGTTAAAAAACCTATTTGGATTAGAATAAGCCTAGGGAGGACGAAAGTGACCTAAATGTCCAACCAATGACACAAAATAACATATTGGATGCACAAGATTGGTTAAAAACCCCAATTGGATTAGAATAAGCCTAAGGGAACGAAAATAACCTAAATGTTCAACCAATGACACAAAATCACATATTGGATGCACAATACTGGTTAAAAACCCTAATTGGATTAGCATAAGCCTAGGGAGGACGAAAATGACCTAAATATTCAACCAATGACACAAAATAACTTTTCGGATGCACAAGATTGGTTAAAAACCCTATTTGGATTGGAATAAGCCTAGGGAGGACGAAAGTGACCTAAATGTGCAACCAACGACACAAAATAACATATTGTATGCACAAGATTGGTCAATAACCCCAATTGGATTAGAATAAGCCTAGGGAGGACGAAAATGACCTAAGTATTCAACCAATGACACAAAATCACTTATTGGATGCACAAGACTGGTTAAAAACCCTAATTGGATTAGAATAAGCCTAAGGAGGACGAAAATGACATAAATGTTCAACCAATGACACAAAATCACATATTGGATGCACAATACTAGTTAAAAACCCTAATTGGATTAGCATAAGCCTAGGGAGGACGAAAATGACCTAAATATTCAACCAATGACACAAAATAGCTTTTCGGATGCACAAGATTGGTTAAAAACCCTATTTGGATTAGAATAAGCCTAGGGAGGACGAAAGTGACCTAAATGTGCAACCAATGACACAAAATAACATATTGTATGCACAAGATTGGTTAAAAACCCCAATTGGATTAGAATAAGCCTAGGGAGGACGAAAATGACCTAAATATTCAACCAATGACACAAAATCACATATTGGATGCACAATACTGGTTAAAAACCCTAATTGGATTAGAATAAGCCTAGGGAGGACGAAAATGACCTAAATATTCAACCAATGACACAAAATAACTTTTCGGATGCACAAGATTGGTTAAAAACCCTATTTGGATTAGAATAAGCCTAGGGAGGACGAAAGTGACCTAAATGTGCAACCAATGACACAAAATAACATATTGTATGCACAAGATTGGTTAAAAACCCCAATTAGATTAGAATAAGCCTAGGGAGGACGAAAATGACCTAAATATTCAACCAATGACACAAAATCACTTATTGGATGCACAAGACTGGTTAAAAACCCTAATTGGATTAGAATAAGCCTAAGGAGGACGAAAATGACCTAAATGTTCAACCAATGACACAAAATCACATATTGGATGCACAATACTGGTTAAAAACCCTAATTGGATTAGCATAAGCCTAGGGAGGACGAAAACGACCTAAATATTCAACCAATGACACAAAATAATTTTTTGGATGCACAAGATTGCTTAAAAACCCTAACTGGATTAGAATAAGCCGAGGGAGGTCGAAAATGAACTAAATGTTCAACCAATGACACAAAATAACTTTTTGGATGCACAAGATTGGTTAAAAACCCTAACTGGATTAGAATAAGCCTAGGGAGGTCGAAAATGACCTAAATGTTCAACCAATGACACAAAATCACTTATCGGATGCACAAGATTGGTTAAAAAACCTATTTGGATTAGAATAAGCCTAGGGAGAACGAAAATGACCTAAATGTTCAACCAATGACACAAAATCACTTATCGGATGCACAAGATTGGTTAAAAACCCTAATTGGATTAGAATAAGCCTAGCGGGGACGAAAATGACCTAAATGTGCAACCAATGACACAAAATAACATATTGGATGCACTAGAGTGGTTTAAAACCCTAATTGGATTAGAATAAGCCTAGGGAGGACGAAAATGACCTAAATATTCAACCAATGACACAAAATAACTTTTCGGATGCACAAGATTGGTTAAAAACCCTATTTGGATTAGAATAAGCCTAGGGAGGACGAAAGTGACCTAAATGTGCAACCAATGACACAAAATAACATATTGTATGCACAAGATTGGTTAAAAACCCTAATTGGATTGGAATAATCCTAGGGATGACGAAAATGACCTAAATGTTCAACAAATGACACAAACGCACTTATTGGATGCACAAGATTGGTTAAAAACCCTAATTGGATTAGAATAAGCTTCGCGGGGACGAAAATGACCTAAATGTGCAACCAATGACTCAAAATAACATATTGGATGCACTAGAGTGGTTTAAAACCCTAATTGGATTAGAATAAGCCTAGGGAGGACGAAAATGACCTAAATATTCAAACAATGACACAAAATAACTTTTCGGATGCACAAGATTGGTTAAAAACCCTATTTGGATTAGAATAAGCCTAGGGAGGACGAAAGTGACCTAAATGTGCAACCAATGACACAAAATAACATATTGTATGCACAAGATTGGTTAAAAACCCTAATTGGATTAGAATAAGCCTAGGGAGGTCGAAAATGACCTAAATGTTCAACCAATGACACAAAATCACTTATTGGATGCACAAGATTGGTTAAAAACCCTAATTGGATAAGAATAAGCCTAGGGAAGACGAAAATAACCTAAATGTTCAATCAATGACACAAAATAACATATTGGATGCACAAGATTGGTTAAAAACCCCAATTGGATTAGAATAAGCCTAAGGGAACGAAAATAACCTAAATGTTCAACCAATGACACAAAATCACTTATTGGATGCACAAGACTGGTTAAAAACCCTAATTGGATTAGAATAAGCCTAGGGAGGACGAAAATGACCTAAATATTCAACCAATGACACAAAATAACTTTTCGGATGCCCAAGATTGGTTAAAAACCCTATTTGGATTAGAATAAGCCTAGGGAGGACGAAAGTGACCTAAATGTGCAACTAATGACACAAAATAACTTATTGTATGCACAAGATTGGTTAAAAACCCCAATTGGATTAGAATAAGCCTAGGGAGGACGAAAATGACCTAAATATTCAACCAATGACACAAAATCACTTATCGGATGCACAAGATTGGTTAAAAAACCTATTTGGATTAGAATAAGCCTAGGGAGGACGAAAATGACCTAAATGTTCAACCAATGACACAAAATCACTTATTGGATGCACAAGATTGGTTAAAAACCCTAATTGGATTAGAATAAGCCTAGCGGGGACGAAAATGACCTAAATGTGCAACCAATGACTCAAAATAACATATTGGATGCACTAGAGTGGTTAAAAACCCTAATTGGATTAGAATAATCATAGGGAGGACGAAAATGACCTAAATATTCAACCAATGACACAAAATAACTTTTCGGATGCACAAGATTGGTTAAAAACCCTATTTGAATTAGAATAAGCCTAGGGAGGACGAAAGTGACCTAAATGTGCAACCAATGACACAAAATAACATATTGTATGCATGAGATTGGTTAAAAACCCCAATTGGATTAGAATAAGCCTAGGGAGGACGAAAATGACCTAAATATTCAACCAATGACACAAAATAACTTTTCGGATGCACAAGATTGGTTAAAAACCCTATTTGGATTAGAATAAGCCTAGGGAGGACGAAAGTGACCTAAATGTGCAACCAATGACACAAAATAACATATTGTATGCACAAGATTGGTTAAAAACCCCAAATGGATTAGAATAAGCCTAGGGACGACGAAAATGACCTAAATATTCAACCAATGACACAAAATCACTTATCGGATGCACAAGATTGGTTAAAAAACCTATTTGGATTAGAATAAGCCTAGGGAGGACGAAAATGACCTAAATGTTCAACCAATGACACAAAATCACTTATTGGATGCACAAGATTGGTTAAAAACCCTAATTGGATTAGAATAAGCCTAGCGGGGACGAAAATGACCTAAATGTGCGACCAATGACACAAAATAACATATTGGATGCACTAGAGTGGTTAAAAACCCTAATTGGATTAGAATAATCATAGGGAGGACGAAAATGACCTAAATATTCAACCAATGACACAAAATAACTTTTCGGATGCACAAGATTGGTTAAAAACCCTATTTGGATTAGAATAAGCCTAGGGAGGACGAAAGTGACCTAAATGTTCAACCAATGACACAAAATCACTTATTGGATGCACAAGATTGGTTAAAAACCCTAATTGGATTGGAATAATCCTAGGGATGACGAAAATGACCTAAATGTTCAACCAATGACACAAACGCACTTATTGGATGCACAAGATTGGTTAAAAACCCTAATTGGATTAGAATAAGCTTAGCGGGGACGAATATGACCTAAATGTGCAACCAATGACACAAAATAACATATTGGATGCACTAGAGTGGTTAAAAACCCTAATTGGATTAGAATAAGCCTAGGGAGGACGAAAATGACCTAAATATTCAACCAATGACACAAAATCACTTATCGGATGCACAAGATTGGTTAAAAAACCTATTTGGATTAGAATAAGCCTAGGGAGGACGAAAGTGACCTAAATGTCCAACCAATGACACAAAATAACATATTGGATGCACAAGATTGGTTAAAAACCCCAATTGGATTAGAATAAGCCTAAGGGAACGAAAATAACCTAAATGTTCAACCAATGACACAAAATCACATATTGGATGCACAATACTGGTTAAAAACCCTAATTGGATTAGCATAAGCCTAGGGAGGACGAAAATGACCTAAATATTCAACCAATGACACAAAATAACTTTTCGGATGCACAAGATTGGTTAAAAACCCTATTTGGATTAGAATAAGCCTAGGGAAGACGAAAATGACCTAAATATTCAACCAATGACACAAAATCCCTTATCGGATGCACAAGATTGGTTAAAAACCCCAAATGGATTAGAATAAGCCTAGGGAGGACGAAAGTGACCTAAATGTCCAACCAATGACACAAAATAACATATTGGATGCACAAGATTGGTTAAAAACCCCAATTGGATTAGAATAAGCCTAAGGGAACGAAAATAACCTAAATGTTCAACCAATGACACAAAATCACATATTGGATGCACAATACTGGTTAAAAACCCTAATTGGATTAGCATAAGCCTAGGGAGGACGAAAATGACCTAAATATTCAACCAATGACACAAAATAACTTTTGGGATGCACAAGATTGGTTAAAAACCCTAACTAGATTAGAATAAGCCGAGGGAGGTCGAAAATGACCTAAATGTTCAACCAATGACACAAAATAACTTTTTGGATGCACAAGATTGGTTAAAAACCCTAACTGGATTAGAATAAGCCTAGGGAGGTCGAAAATGACCTAAATGTTCAACCAATGACACATAATCACTTATCGGATGCACAAGATTGGTTAAAAAACCTATTTGGATTAGAATAAGCCTAGGGAGGACGAAAGTGACCTAAATGTCCAACCAATGACACAAAATAACATATTGGATGCACAAGATTGGTTAAAAACCCCAATTGGATTAGAATAAGCCTAAGGGAACGAAAATAACCTAAATGTTCAACCAATGACACAAAATCACATATTGGATGCACAATACTGGTTAAAAACCCTAATTGGATTAGCATAAGCCTAGGGAGGACGAAAATGACCTAAATATTCAACCAATGACACAAAATAACTTTTCGGATGCACAAGATTGGTTAAAAACCCCAATTGGATTAGAATAAGCCTAGGGAGGACGAAAATGACCTAAATATTCAACCAATGACACAAAATCACTTATTGGATGGACAAGACTGGTTAAAAACCCTAATTGGATTAGAATAAGCCTAAGGAGGACGAAAATGACCTAAATGTTCAACCAATGACACAAAATCACATATTGGATGCACAATACTGGTTAAAAACCCTAATTGGATTAGCATAAGCCTAGGGAGGACGAAAATGACCTAAATGTTCAACCAATGACACAAAACCACATATTGGATGCACAATACTGGTTAAAAACCCTAATTGGATTAGCATAAGCCTAGGGATGACGAAAATGACCTAAATGTTCAACCAATGACACAAAATAACATATTGGATGCACTAGAGTGGCTAAAAACCCTAAGTGGATTAGAATAAGCCTAGGGAGGACGAAAATGACCTAAATATTCAACCAATGACACAAAATCACTTATCGGATGCACAAGATTGGTTAAAAAACCTATTTGGATTAGAATAAGCCTAGCGAGGACGAAAATGACCTAAAGTTCAACCAATGACACAAAATCACTTATTGGATGCACAAGATTGGTTAAAAACCCTAATTGGATTAGAATAAGCCTAGCGGGGACGAAAATGACCTAAATGTGCAACCAATGACACAAAATAACATATTAGATGCACTAGAGTGGTTAAAAACCCTAATTGGATTAGAATAAGCCTAGGGAGGACGAAAATGACCTAAATATTCAACCAATGACACAAAATAACTTTTCGGATGCACAAGATTGGTTAAAAACCCTATTTGGATTAGAATAAGCCTAGGGAGGACGAAAGTCACCTAAATGTGCAACCAATGACACAAAATAACATATTGTATGCACAAGATTGGTTAAAAACCCCAATTGGATTAGAATAAGCCTAGGGAGGACGAAAATGACCTGAATATTCAACCAATGACACAAAATCACATATTGGATGCACAATACTGGTTAAAGACCCTAATTGGATTAGCATAAGCCTAGGGAGGACGAAAATGACCTAAATATTCAACCAATGACACAAAATAACTTTTCGGATGCACAAGATTGGTTAAAAACCCTATTTGGATTGGAATAAGCCTAGGGAGGACGAAAGTGACCTAAATGTGCAACCAACGACACAAAATAACATATTGTATGCACAAGATTGGTTAAAAACCCCAATTGGATTTGAATAAGCCTAGGGAGGACGAAAATGACCTAAGTATTCAACCAATGACACAAAATCACTTATTGGATGCACAAGACTGGTTAAAAACCCTAATTGGATTAGAATAAGCCTAAGGAGGACGAAAATGACATAAATGTTCAACCAATGACACAAAATCACATATTGGATGCACAATACTAGTTAAAAACCCTAATTGGATTAGCATAAGCCTAGGGAGGACGAAAATGACCTAAATATTCAACCAATGACACAAAATAACTTTTCGGATGCACAAGATTGGTTAAAAACCCTATTTGGATTAGAATAAGCCTAGGGAGGACGAAAGTGACCTAAATGTGCAACCAATGACACAAAATAACATATTGTATGCACAAGATTTGTTAAAAACCCCAAATGGATTAGAATAAGCCTAGGGAAGACGAAAATGACCTAAATATTCAACCAATGACACAAAATCACTTATCGGATGCACAAGATTGGTTAAAAAACCTATTTGGATTAGAATAAGCCTAGGGAGGACGAAAATGACCTAAATGTTCAACCAATGACACAAAATCACTTATTGGATGCACACGATTGGTTAAAAACCCTAATTGGATTAGAATAAGCCTAGCGGGGACGAAAATGACCTAAATGTGCAACCAATGACACAATAACATATTCGATGCACTAGAGTGGTTAAAAACCCTAATTGGATTAGAATAATCATAGGGAGGACGAAAATGACCTAAATATTCAACC
>JBBPBQ010000008.1:31978899-32015241 GCA_037974755.1 Cicer yamashitae | reverse complement strand
ACCAATGACACAAAATAACATATTGGATGCACAAGATTGGTTAAAAACCCCAATTGGATTAGAATAAGCCTAAGGGAACGAAAATAACCTAAATGTTCAACCAATGACACAAAATCACATATTGGATGCACAATACTGGTTAAAAACCCTAATTGGATTAGCATAAGCCTAGGGAGGACGAAAATGACCTAAATATTCAACCAATGACACAAAATAACTTTTCGGATGCACAAGATTGGATAAAAACCCTATTTGGATTAGAATAAGCCTAGGGAGGACGAAAGTGACCTAAATGTGCAACTAATGACACAAAATAACTTATTGTATGCACAAGGTTGGTTAAAAACCCCAATTGGATTAGAATAAGCCTAGGGAGGACGAAAATGACCTAAATATTCAACCAATGACACAAAATCACTTATTGGATGCACAAGACTGGTTAAAAACCCTAATTGGATTAGAATAAGCCTAAGGAGGACGAAAATGACCTAAATGTTCAACCAATGACACAAAATCACATATTGGATGCACAATACTGGTTAAAAACCCTAATCGGATTAGCATAAGCCTAGGGAGGACGAAAATGACCTAAATATTCAACCAATGACACAAAATAACTTTTCGGATGCCCAAGATTGGTTAAAAACCCTATTTGGTTTAGAATAAGCCTAGGGAGGACGAAAATGACCTAAATATTCAACCAATGACACAAAATAACTTTTCGGATGCACAAGATTGGTTAAAAACCCTATTTGGATTAGAATAAGCCTAGGGAGGACGAAAGTGACCTAAATGTGCAACCAATGACACAAAATAACATATTGTATGCACAAGATTGGTTAAAAACCCCAAATGGATTAGAATAAGCCTAGGGAAGACGAAAATGACCTAAATATTCAACCAATGACACAAAATCACTTATCGGATGCACAAGATTGGTTAAAAAACCTATTTGGATTAGAATAAGCCTAGGGAGGACGAAAATGACCTAAATGTTCAACCAATGACACAAAATCACTTATTGGATGCACAAGATTGGTTAAAAACCCTAATTGGATTAGAATAAGCCTAGCGGGGACGAAAATGACCTAAATGTGCAACCAATGACACAATAACATATTCGATGCACTAGAGTGGTTAAAAACCCTAATTGGATTAGAATAATCATAGGGAGGACGAAAATGACCTAAATATTCAACCAATGACACAAAATAACTTTTCGGATGCACAAGATTGGTTAAAAACCCTATTTGGATTAGAATAAGCCTAGGGAGGACGAAAGTGACCTAAATGTGCAACCAATGACACAAAATAACATATTGTATGCACGAGATTGGTTAAAAACCCCAATTGGATTAGAATAAGCCTAGGGAGGACGAAAATGACCTAAATATTCAACCAATGACACAAAATCACATATTGGATGCACAATACTGGTTAAAAACCCTAATTGGATTAGAATAAGCCTAGGGAGGACGAAAATGACCTAAATATTCAACCAATGACACAAAATAACTTTTCGGATGCACAAGATTGGTTAAAAACCCTATTTGGATTAGAATAAGCCTAGGGAGGACGAAAGTGACCTAAATGTGCAACCAATGACACAAAATAACATATTGTATGCACAAGATTGGTTAAAAACCCCAAATGGATTAGAATAAGCCTAGAGAGGACGAAAATGACCTAAATATTCAACCAATGACACAAAATCACATATTGGATGCACAATACTGGTTAAAAACCCTAATTGGATTAGCATAAGCCTAGGGAGGACGAAAATGACCTAAATATTCAACCAATGACACAAAATAACTTTTCGGATGCACAAGATTGGATAAAAACCCTATTTGGATTAGAATAAGCCTAGGGAGGACGAAAGTGACCTAAATGTGCAACTAATGACACAAAATAACTTATTGTATGCACAAGGTTGGTTAAAAACCCCAATTGGATTAGAATAAGCCTAGGGAGGACGAAAATGACCTAAATATTCAACCAATGACACAAAATCACTTATTGGATGCACAAGACTGGTTAAAAACCCTAATTGGATTAGAATAAGCCTAAGGAGGACGAAAATGACCTAAATGTTCAACCAATGACACAAAATCACATATTGGATGCACAATACTGGTTAAAAACCCTAATTGGATTAGCATAAGCCTAGGGAGGACGAAAATGACCTAAATATTCAACCAATGACACAAAATAACTTTTCGGATGCACAAGATTGGTTAAAAACCCTATTTGGATTAGAATAAGCCTAGGGAGGACGAAAGTGACCTAAATGTGCAACTAATGACACAAAATAACTTATTGTATGCACAAGGTTGGTTAAAAACCCCAATTGGATTAGAATAAGCCTAGGGAGGACGAAAATGACCTAAATATTCAACCAATGACACAAAATCACTTATTGGATGCACAAGACTGGTTAAAAACCCTAATTGGATTAGAATAAGCCTAAGGAGGACGAAAATGACCTAAATGTTCAACCAATGACACAAAATCACATATTGGATGCACAATACTGGTTAAAAACCTTAATTGGATTAGCATAAGCCTAGGGAGGACGAAAACGACCTAAATATTCAACCAATGACACAAAATAACTTTTTGGATGCACAAGATTGCTTAAAAACCCTAACTGGATTAGAATAAGCCGAGGGAGGTCGAAAATGAACTAAATGTTCAACCAATGACACAAAATAACTTTTTGGATGCACAAGATTGGTTAAAAACCCTAACTGGATTAGAATAAGCCTAGGGAGGTCGAAAATGACCTAAATGTTCAACCAATGACACAAAATCACTTATCGGATGCACAAGATTGGTTAAAAAACCTATTTGGATTAGAATAAGCCTAGGGAGAACGAAAATGACCTAAATGTTCAACCAATGACACAAAATCACTTATCGGATGCACAAGATTGGTTAAAAACCCTAATTGGATTAGAATAAGCCTAGCGGGGACGAAAATGACCTAAATGTGCAACCAATGACACAAAATAACATATTGGATGCACTAGAGTGGTTTAAAACCCTAATTGGATTAGAATAAGCCTAGGGAGGACGAAAATGACCTAAATATTCAACCAATGACACAAAATAACTTTTCGGATGCACAAGATTGGTTAAAAACCCTATTTGGATTAGAATAAGCCTAGGGAGGACGAAAGTGACCTAAATGTGCAACCAATGACACAAAATAACATATTGTATGCACAAGATTGGTTAAAAACCCTAATTGGATTGGAATAATCCTAGGGATGACGAAAATGACCTAAATGTTCAACAAATGACACAAACGCACTTATTGGATGCACAAGATTGGTTAAAAACCCTAATTGGATTAGAATAAGCTTCGCGGGGACGAAAATGACCTAAATGTGCAACCAATGACTCAAAATAACATATTGGATGCACTAGAGTGGTTTAAAACCCTAATTGGATTAGAATAAGCCTAGGGAGGACGAAAATGACCTAAATATTCAAACAATGACACAAAATAACTTTTCGGATGCACAAGATTGGTTAAAAACCCTATTTGGATTAGAATAAGCCTAGGGAGGACGAAAGTGACCTAAATGTGCAACCAATGACACAAAATAACATATTGTATGCACAAGATTGGTTAAAAACCCTAATTGGATTAGAATAAGCCTAGGGAGGTCGAAAATGACCTAAATGTTCAACCAATGACACAAAATCACTTATTGGATGCACAAGATTGGTTAAAAACCCTAATTGGATAAGAATAAGCCTAGGGAAGACGAAAATAACCTAAATGTTCAATCAATGACACAAAATAACATATTGGATGCACAAGATTGGTTAAAAACCCCAATTGGATTAGAATAAGCCTAAGGGAACGAAAATAACCTAAATGTTCAACCAATGACACAAAATCACTTATTGGATGCACAAGACTGGTTAAAAACCCTAATTGGATTAGAATAAGCCTAGGAAGGACGAAAATGACCTAAATGTTCAACCAATGACACAAAATCACTTATCGGATGCACAAGATTGGTTAAAAACCCTAATTGGATTAGAATAAGCCTAGCGGGGACGAAAATGACCTAAATGTGCAACCAATGACACAAAATAACATATTGGATGCACTAGAGTGGTTAAAAACCCTAATTGGATTAGAATAAGCCTAGGGAGGACAAAAATGACCTAAATATTCAACCAATGACACAAAATAACTTTTCGGATGCACAAGATTGGTTAAAAACCCTATTTGGATTAGAATAAGCCTAGGGAGGACGAAAGTGACCTAAATATTCAACCAATGACACAAAATCACTTATTGGATGCACAAGACTGGTTAAAAACCCTAATTGGATTAGAATAAGCCTAAGGAGGACGAAAATGACCTAAATGTTCAACCAATGACACAAAATCACATATTGGATGCACAATACTGGTTAAAAACCCTAATTGGATTAGAATAAGCCTAAGGAGGACGAAAATGACCTAAATGTTCAACCAATGACACAAAATCACATATTGGATGCACAATACTGGTTAAAAACCCTAATTGGATTAGCATAAGCCTAGGGAGGACGAAAATGACCTAAATATTCAACCAATGACACAAAATAACTTTTCGGATGCACAAGATTGGTTAAAAACCCTATTTGGATTAGAATAAGCCTAGGGAGGACGAAAGTGACCTAAATGTGCAACCAATGACACAAAATAACATATTGTATGCACAAGATTGGTTAAAAACCCTAATTGGATTAGAATAAGCCTAGGGAGGACGAAAATGACCTAAATGTTCAACCAATGACACAAAATCACTTATTGGATGCACAAGATTGGTTAAAAACCCTAATTGGATTAGAATAAGCCTAGGTTGGACGAAAATGACCTAAATGTTTAACCAATGACACAAAATCACTTATTGGATTGACAAGATTGGTTAAAAACCCTAATTGGATTAGAATAAATCGAAGGATGACGAAAATGACCTAAATGTTCAACCAATGACAAAAAATCACATATTGGATGCACAAGATTGGTTAATAACCCTAATTGGATTAGAATAAACCTAGGGAGGACGAAAATGACCTAAATGTTTAACCAATGACACAAAATCACTTATTGGATGCACAAGATTTTTTAAAAACCCTAATTGGATTTGAATAAGCCTAGGGAGGACAAAAATGTCCTAAATGTTAACTTGATGACACAAAATTACCTATTGGATGCCCGAGATTGGTTAAAAACCCTAATTGGATTAGAATAAGCCTAGGGAGGACGAAAATGACCTAAATGTTCAACCAATGACACAAAATCACTTATTGGATGCACAAGATTGGTTAAAAACCCTAATTGGATTAGAATAAGCCTAGGGATGACGAAAATGACCTAAATGTTCAACCAATGACACAAAATCACTTATTGGATGCACAAGATTGGTTAAAAACCCTAACTGGATTAGAATAAGCCTAGGGATGACGAAAATGACCTAAATGTTCAACCAATCACACAAAATCACTTATTGGATGCACAAGACTGGTTAAGAACCCTAATTGGATTAGAATAAGCCTAGGGATGACGAAAATGACCTAAATTTTCAACCAATGACACAAAATCACTTATTGGATGCACAAGATGGGTTAAAAGCCCTAATTGGATTAGAATAATACTAGGGAGGACGAAAATGACCTAAATGTTCAACCAATGACACAAACGCACTTTTTGGATGCACAAGATTGGTTAAAAACCCTATTTGGATTAGAATAAGCCTAGCGGGGACGAAAATGACCTAAATGTGCAACCAATGACACAAAATAACATATTGGATGCACTAGAGTGGTTAAAAACCCTAATTGGATTAGAATAAGCCTAGGGAGGACGAAAATGACCTAAATGTTCAACCAATGACACAAAATCACTTATTGGATGCACAAGATTGGTTAAAAACCCTAATTGGATTAGAATAATCCTAGGGAGGACGAAAATGACCTAAATGTTTAACCAATGACACAAAATCACTTATTGGATGCACAAGATTGGTTAAAAACCCTAATTGGAATAGAATAAGCTTAGGGAGGACGAAAATGACCTAAATGTTCAACCAATGACACAAAATCACTTATTGGATGCACAAGATTGGTTAAAAACCCTATTTGGATTAGAATAAGCCTAGCGGGGACGAAAATGACCTAAATGTGCAACCAATGACACAAAATAACATATTGGATGCACTAGAGTGGTTAAAAACCCTAATTGGATTAGAATAAGCCTAGGGAGGACGAAAATGACCTAAATATTCAACCAATGACACAAAATAACTTTTCGGATGCACAAGATTGGTTAAAAACCCTATTTGGATTAGAATAAGCCTAGGGAGAACAAAAGTGACCTAAATGTGCAACCAATGACACAAAATAACATATTGTATGCACAAGATTGGTTAAAAACCCCAATTGGATAAGAATAAGCCTAGGGAGGACGAAAGTGACCTAAATGTCCAACCAATGACACAAAATAACATATTGGATGCACAAGATTGGTTAAAAACCCCAATTGGATTAGAATAAGCCTAAGGGAACGAAAATAACCTAAATGTTCAACCAATGACACAAAATCACTTATTGGATGCACAACACTGGTTAAAAACCCTAATTGGATTAGAATAAGCCTAGGAAGGACGAAAATGACCTAAATGTTCAACCAATGACACAAAATCACTTATCGGATGCACAAGATTGGTTAAAAACCCTAATTGGATTAGAATAAGCCTAGCGGGGACGAAAATGACCTAAATGTGCAACCAATGACACAAAATAACATATTGGATGCACTAGAGTGGTTAAAAACCCTAATTGGATTAGAATAAGCCTAGGGAGGACAAAAATGACCTAAATATTCAACCAATGACACAAAATAACTTTTCGGATGCACAAGATTGGTTAAAAACCCTATTTGGATTAGAATAAGCCTAGGGAGGACGAAAGTGACCTAAATATTCAACCAATGACACAAAATCACTTATTGGATGCACAAGACTGGTTAAAAACCCTAATTGGATTAGAATAAGCCTAAGGAGGACGAAAATGACCTAAATGTTCAACCAATGACACAAAATCACATATTGGATGCACAATACTGGTTAAAAACCCTAATTGGATTAGCATAAGCCTAGGGAGGACGAAAATGACCTAAATATTCAACCAATGACACAAAATAACTTTTCGGATGCACAAGATTGGTTAAAAACCCTATTTGGATTAGAATAAGCCTAGGGAGGACGAAAGTGACCTAAATGTGCAACTAATGACACAAAATAACTTATTGTATGCACAAGGTTGGTTAAAAACCCCAATTGGATTAGAATAAGCCTAGGGAGGACGAAAATGACCTAAATATTCAACCAATGACACAAAATCACTTATTGGATGCACAAGACTGGTTAAAAACCCTAATTGGATTAGAATAAGCCTAAGGAGGACGAAAATGACCTAAATGTTCAACCAATGACACAAAATCACATATTGGATGCACAATACTGGTTAAAAACCCTAATCGGATTAGCATAAGCCTAGGGAGGACGAAAATGACCTAAATATTCAACCAATGACACAAAATAACTTTTCGGATGCCCAAGATTGGTTAAAAACCCTATTTGGATTAGAATAAGCCTAGGGAGGACGAAAGTGACCTAAATGTGCAATTAATGACACAAAATAACTTATTGTATGCACAAGATTGGTTAAAAACCCCAATTGGATTAGAATAAGCCTAGGGAGGACGAAAATGACCTAAATATTCAACCAATGACACAAAATCACTTATTGGATGCACAAGACTGGTTAAAAACCCTAATTGGATTAGAATAAGCCTAAGGAGGACGAAAATGACCTAAATGTTCAACCAATGACACAAAATCACATCTTGGATGCACAATACTGGTTAAAAACCCTAATTGGATTAGCATAAGCCTAGGGAGGACGAAAATGACCTAAATATTCAACCAATGACACAAAATAACTTTTCGGATGCACAAGATTGGTTAAAAACCCTATTTGGATTAGAATAAGCCTAGGGAGGAAGAAAGTGACCTAAATGTGCAACCAATGACACAAAATAACATATTGTACGCACAAGATTGGTTAAAAACCCCAAATGGATTAGAATATGCCTAGGGAGGACGAAAATGACCTAAATATTCAACCAATGACACAAAATCACTTATTGGATGCACAAGATTGGTTAAAAAACCTATTTGGATTAGAATAAGCCTAGGGAGGACGAAAATGACCTAAATGTTCAACCAATGACACAAAATCACTTATTGGATGCACAAGATTGGTTAAAAACCCTAATTGGATTAGAATAAGCCTAGCGGGGACGAAAATGACCTAAATGTGCAACCAATGACACAAAATAACATATTGGATGCACTAGAGTGGTTAAAAACCCTAATTGGATTAGAATAAGCCTAGGGAGGACGAAAATGACCTAAATGTTCAACCAATGACACAAAATCACTTATTGGATGCACAAGATTGGTTAAAAACCCTAATTGGATTAGAATAAGCCTAAGGAGGACGAAAATGACCTAAATGTTCAACCAATGACACAAAATCACATATTGGATGCACAATACTGGTTAAAAACCCTAATTGGATTAGCATAAGCCTAGGGAGGACGAAAACGACCTAAATATTCAACCAATGACACAAAATAATTTTTTGGATGCACAAGATTGCTTAAAAACCCTAACTGGATTAGAATAAGCCGAGGGAGGTCGAAAATGAACTAAATGTTCAACCAATGACACAAAATAACTTTTTGGATGCACAAGATTGGTTAAAAACCCTAACTGGATTAGAATAAGCCTAGGGAGGTCGAAAATGACCTAAATGTTCAACCAATGACACAAAATCACTTATCGGATGCACAAGATTGGTTAAAAAACCTATTTGGATTAGAATAAGCCTAGGGAGAACGAAAATGACCTAAATGTTCAACCAATGACACAAAATCACTTATCGGATGCACAAGATTGGTTAAAAACCCTAATTGGATTAGAATAAGCCTAGCGGGGACGAAAATGACCTAAATGTGCAACCAATGACACAAAATAACATATTGGATGCACTAGAGTGGTTTAAAACCCTAATTGGATTAGAATAAGCCTAGGGAGGACGAAAATGACCTAAATATTCAACCAATGACACAAAATAACTTTTCGGATGCACAAGATTGGTTAAAAACCCTATTTGGATTAGAATAAGCCTAGGGAGGACGAAAGTGACCTAAATGTGCAACCAATGACACAAAATAACATATTGTATGCACAAGATTGGTTAAAAACCCTAATTGGATTGGAATAATCCTAGGGATGACGAAAATGACCTAAATGTTCAACAAATGACACAAACGCACTTATTGGATGCACAAGATTGGTTAAAAACCCTAATTGGATTAGAATAAGCTTCGCGGGGACGAAAATGACCTAAATGTGCAACCAATGACTCAAAATAACATATTGGATGCACTAGAGTGGTTTAAAACCCTAATTGGATTAGAATAAGCCTAGGGAGGACGAAAATGACCTAAATGTTCAACCAATGACACAAAATAACTTTTCGGATGCACAAGATTGGTTAAAAACCCTATTTGGATTAGAATAAGCCTAGGGAGGACGAAAGTGACCTAAATGTGCAACCAATGACACAAAATAACATATTGTATGCACAAGATTGGTTAAAAACCCTAATTGGATTAGAATAAGCCTAGGGAGGTCGAAAATGACCTAAATGTTCAACCAATGACACAAAATCACTTATTGGATGCACAAGATTGGTTAAAAACCCTAACTGGATAAGAATAAGCCTAGGGAAGACGAAAATGACCTAAATGTTCAATCAATGACACAAAATAACATATTGGATGCACAAGATTGGTTAAAAACCCCAATTGGATTAGAATAAGCCTAAGGGAACGAAAATAACCTAAATGTTCAACCAATGACACAAAATCACTTATTGGATGCACAAGACTGGTTAAAAACCCTAATTGGATTAGAATAAGCCTAGGAAGAACGAAAATGACCTAAATGTTCAACCTATGACACAAAATAACTTTTCGGATGCACAAGATTGGTTAAAAACCCTAATTGGATTAGAATAAGCCTAGGGAGGACGAAAATGACCTAAATGTTCAACCAATGACACAAAATCACTTATTGGATGCACAAGATTGGTTAAAAACCCTAATTGGATAAGAATAAGCCTAGGGAAGACGAAAATGACCTAAATGTTCAATCAATGACACAAAATTACATATTGGATGCACAAGATTGGTTAAAAACCCCAATTGGATTAGAATAAGCCTAAGGGAACGAAAATAACCTAAATGTTCAACCAATGACACAAAATCACTTATTGGATGCACAAGACTGGTTAAAAACCCTAATTGGATTAGAATAAGCCTAGGAAGGACGAAAATGACCTAAATGTTCAACCAATGACACAAAATCACATATTGGATGCACAATACTGGTTAAAAACCCTAATTGGATTAGCCTAAGCCTAGGGATGACGAAAATGACCTAAATGTTCAACCAATGACACAAAATAACATATTGGATACACTAGAGTGGCTAGAAACCCTAATTGGATTAGAATAAGCCTAGGGAGGACGAAAATGACCTAAGTATTCAACCAATGACACAAAATCACTTATCGGATGCACAAGATTGGTTAAAAAACCTATTTGGATTAGAATAAGCCTAGGGCGAACGAAAATGACCTAAATGTTCAACCAATGACACAAAATCACTTATCGGATGCACAAGATTGGTTAAAAACCCTAATTGGATTAGAATAAGCCTAGCGGGGACGAAAATGACCTAAATGTGCAACCAATGACACAAAATAACATATTGGATGCACTAGAGTGGTTAAAAACCCTAATTGGACGAAAATGACCTAAATATTCAACCAATGACACAAAATAACTTTTCGGATGCACAAGATTGGTTAAAAACCCTATTTGGATTAGAATAAGCCTAGGGAGAACGAAAGTGACCTAAATGTGCAACCAATGACACAAAATAACATATTGTATGCACAAGATTGGTTAAAAACCCCAATTGGATAAGAATAAGCCTAGGGAGGACGAAAGTGACCTAAATGTCCAACCAATGACAAAAAATAACATATTGGATGCACAAGATTGGTTAAAAACCCCAATTGGATTAGAATAAGCCTAAGGGAACGAAAATAACCTAAATGTTCAACCAATGACACAAAATCACTTATTGGATGCACAAGACTGGTTAAAAACCCTAATTGGATTAGAATAAGCCTAGGGAGGACGAAAATGACCTAAATGTTCAACCAATGACACAAAATCACATATTGGATGCACAATACTGGTTAAAAACCCTAATTGGATTAGCCTAAGCCTAGGGATGACGAAAATGGCCTAAATGTTCAACCAATGACACAAAATCACTTATCGGATGCACAAGATTGGTTAAAAAACTTATTTGGATTAGAATAAGCCTAGGGAGGATGAAAATGACCTAAATGTTCAACCAATGACACAAAATCACTTATCGGATGCACAAGATTGGTTAAAAAACCTATTTGGATTATAATAAGCCTAGGGAGGACGAAAGTGACCTAAATGTCCAACCAATGACACAAAATAACATATTGGATGCACAAGATTGGTTAAAAACCCCAATTGGATTAGAATAAGCCTAAGGGAACGAAAATAACCTAAATGTTCAACCAATGACACAAAATCACTTATTGGATGCACAAGACTGGTTAAAAACCCTAATTGGATTAGAATAAGCCTAGGAAGGACGAAAATGACCTAAATGTTCAACCAATGACACAAAATCACTTATCGGATGCACAAGATTGGTTAAAAACCCTAATTGGATAAGAATAAGCCTAGGGAGGACGAAAGTGACCTAAATGTCCAACCAATGACACAAAATAACATATTGGATGCACTAGAGTGGTTAAAAACCCTAATTGGATTAGAATAAGCCTAGGGAGGACAAAAATGACCTAAATATTCAACCAATGACACAAAATAACTTTTCGGATGCACAAGATTGGTTAAAAACCCCAATTGGATTAGAATAAGCCTAGGGAGGACGAAAATGACCTAAATATTCAACCAATGACACAAAATCACTTATTGGATGGACAAGACTGGTTAAAAACCCTAATTGGATTAGAATAAGCCTAAGGAGGACGAAAATGACCTAAATGTTCAACCAATGACACAAAATCACATATTGGATGCACAATACTGGTTAAAAACCCTAATTGGATTAGCATAAGCCTAGGGAGGACGAAAATGACCTAAATATTCAACCAATGACACAAAATAACTTTTCGGATGCACAAGATTGGTTAAAAACCCTATTTGGATTAGAATAAGCCTAGGGAGGACGAAAGTGACCTAAATGTGCAACTAATGACACAAAATAACTTATTGTATGCACAAGGTTGGTTAAAAACCCCAATTGGATTAGAATAAGCCTAGGGAGGACGAAAATGACCTAAATATTCAACCAATGACACAAAATCACTTATTGGATGCACAAGACTGGTTAAAAACCCTAATTGGATTAGAATAAGCCTAAGGAGGACGAAAATGACCTAAATGTTCAACCAATGACACAAAATCACATATTGGATGCACAATACTGGTTAAAAACCCTAATTGGATTAGAATAAGCCTAAGGAGGACGAAAATGACCTAAATGTTCAACCAATGACACAAAATCACATATTGGATGCACAATACTGGTTAAAAACCCTAATTGGATTAGCATAAGCCTAGGGAGGACGAAAATGACCTAAATATTCAACCAATGACACAAAATAACTTTTCGGATGCACAAGATTGGATAAAAACCCTATTTGGATTAGAATAAGCCTAGGGAGGACGAAAGTGACCTAAATGTGCAACCAATGACACAAAATAACATATTGTATGCACAAGATTGGTTAAAAACCCCAAATGGATTAGAATATGCCTTGGGAGGACGAAAATGACCTAAATATTCAACCAATGACATAAAATCACTTATCGGATGCACAAGATTGGTTAAAAAACCTATTTGGATTAGAATAAGCCTAGGGAGGACGAAAATGACCTAAATGTTCAACCAATGACACAAAATCACTTATTGGATGCACAAGATTGGTTAAAAACCCTAATTGGATTAGAATAAGCCTAGCGGGGACGAAAATGACCTAAATGTGCAACCAATGACTCAAAATAACATATTGGATGCACTAGAGTGGTTAAAAACCCTAATTGGATTAGAATAATCATAGGGAGGACGAAAATGACCTAAATATTCAACCAATGACACAAAATAACTTTTCGGATGCACAAGATTGGTTAAAAACCCTATTTGAATTAGAATAAGCCTAGGGAGGACGAAAGTGACCTAAATGTGCAACCAATGACACAAAATAACATATTGTATGCATGAGATTGGTTAAAAACCCCAATTGGATTAGAATAAGCCTAGGGAGGACGAAAATGACCTAAATATTCAACCAATGACACAAAATAACTTTTCGGATGCACAAGATTGGTTAAAAACCCTATTTGGATTAGAATAAGCCTAGGGAGGACGAAAGTGACCTAAATGTGCAACCAATGACACAAAATAACATATTGTATGCACAAGATTGGTTAAAAACCCCAATTAGATTAGAATAAGCCTAGGGAGGACGAAAATGACCTAAATATTCAACCAATGACACAAAATCACTTATTGGATGCACAAGACTGGTTAAAAACCCTAATTGGATTAGAATAAGCCTAAGGAGGACGAAAATGACCTAAATGTTCAACCAATGACACAAAATCACATATTGGATGCACAATACTGGTTAAAAACCCTAATTGGATTAGCATAAGCCTAGGGAGGACGAAAACGACCTAAATATTCAACCAATGACACAAAATAACTTTTTGGATGCACAAGATTGCTTAAAAACCCTAACTGGATTAGAATAAGCCGAGGGAGGTCGAAAATGAACTAAATGTTCAACCAATGACACAAAATAACTTTTTGGATGCACAAGATTGGTTAAAAACCCTAACTGGATTAGAATAAGCCTAGGGAGGTCGAAAATGACCTAAATGTTCAACCAATGACACAAAATCACTTATCGGATGCACAAGATTGGTTAAAAAACCTATTTGGATTAGAATAAGCCTAGGGAGAACGAAAATGACCTAAATGTTCAACCAATGACACAAAATCACTTATCGGATGCACAAGATTGGTTAAAAACCCTAATTGGATTAGAATAAGCCTAGCGGGGACGAAAATGACCTAAATGTGCAACCAATGACACAAAATAACATATTGGATGCACTAGAGTGGTTTAAAACCCTAATTGGATTAGAATAAGCCTAGGGAGGACGAAAATGACCTAAATATTCAACCAATGACACAAAATAACTTTTCGGATGCACAAGATTGGTTAAAAACCCTATTTGGATTAGAATAAGCCTAGGGAGGACGAAAGTGACCTAAATGTGCAACCAATGACACAAAATAACATATTGTATGCACAAGATTGGTTAAAAACCCTAATTGGATTGGAATAATCCTAGGGATGACGAAAATGACCTAAATGTTCAACAAATGACACAAACGCACTTATTGGATGCACAAGATTGGTTAAAAACCCTAATTGGATTAGAATAAGCTTCGCGGGGACGAAAATGACCTAAATGTGCAACCAATGACTCAAAATAACATATTGGATGCACTAGAGTGGTTTAAAACCCTAATTGGATTAGAATAAGCCTAGGGAGGACGAAAATGACCTAAATGTTCAACCTATGACACAAAATAACTTTTCGGATGCACAAGATTGGTTAAAAACCCTATTTGGATTAGAATAAGCCTAGGGAGGACGAAAGTGACCTAAATGTTCAACCAATGACACAAAATCACTTATTGGATGCACAAGATTGGTTAAAAACCCTAATTGGATTGGAATAATCCTAGGGATGACGAAAATGACCTAAATGTTCAACCAATGACACAAACGCAATTATTGGATGCACAAGATTGGTTAAAAACCCTAATTGGATTAGAATAAGCCTAGGGAAGACGAAAATGACCTAAATGTTCAATCAATGACACAAAATAACATATTGGATGCACAAGATTGGTTAAAAACCCCAATTGGATTAGAATAAGCCTAAGGGAACGAAAATAACCTAAATGTTCAACCAATGACACAAAATCACTTATTGGATGCACAAGACTGGTTAAAAACCCTAATTGGATTAGAATAAGCCTAGGAAGGACGAAAATGACCTAAATGTTCAACCAATGACACAAAATCACATATTGGATGCACAATACTGGTTAAAACCCTAATTGGATTAGCCTAAGCCTAGGGATGACGAAAATGACCTAAATGTTCAACCAATGACACAAAATAACATATTGGATACACTAGAGTGGCTAGAAACCCTAATTGGATTAGAATAAGCCTAGGGAGGACGAAAATGACCTAAGTATTCAACCAATGACACAAAATCACTTATCGGATGCACAAGATTGGTTAAAAAACCTATTTGGATTAGAATAAGCCTAGGGCGAACGAAAATGACCTAAATGTTCAACCAATGACACAAAATCACTTATCGGATGCACAAGATTGGTTAAAAACCCTAATTGGATTAGAATAAGCCTAGCGGGGACGAAAATGACCTAAATGTGCAACCAATGACACAAAATAACATATTGGATGCACTAGAGTGGTTAAAAACCCTAATTGGACGAAAATGACCTAAATATTCAACCAATGACACAAAATAACTTTTCGGATGCACAAGATTGGTTAAAAACCCTATTTGGATTAGAATAAGCCTAGGGAGAACGAAAGTGACCTAAATGTGCAACCAATGACACAAAATAACATATTGTATGCACAAGATTGGTTAAAAACCCCAATTGGATAAGAATAAGCCTAGGGAGGACGAAAGTGACCTAAATGTCCAACCAATGACAAAAAATAACATATTGGATGCACAAGATTGGTTAAAAACCCCAATTGGATTAGAATAAGCCTAAGGGAACGAAAATAACCTAAATGTTCAACCAATGACACAAAATCACTTATTGGATGCACAAGACTGGTTAAAAACCCTAATTGGATTAGAATAAGCCTAGGGAGGACGAAAATGACCTAAATGTTCAACCAATGACACAAAATCACATATTGGATGCACAAGATTGGTTAAAAACCCTAATTGGATTAGAATATGCCTAGCGAGGTCGAAAATGACCTAAATGTTCAACCAATGACACAAAATGACACAAAATCACATATTGGATGCACAAGATTGGTTAAAAACCCTAATTGGATTAGAATAAGCCTAGGGAGGACGAAAATGACCTAAATGTTCAACCAATGACACAAAATCACATATTGGTTGCACAAGATTGGTTAAAAACCCTAATTGGATTAGAATAAGCCTAGGGAGGACGAAAATGACCTAAATGTTCATCCAAAGATACAAAATCACATATTGGATGCACAAGATTGGTTAAAAACCCTAATTGGATTAGAATAAGCCTAGGGAGGACAAAAATGACCTAAATGTTCAACCAATGAAACAAAATTACATATTGGATGCACAAGATTGATAACAAAACCCTAATTGGATTAGAATAAGCCTAGGGAGGACGAAAATGACCTAAATGTTCAACCAATGACACAAAATGATACAAAATCACATATTGGATGCACAAGATTGGTTAAAAACCCTAATTGGATTAGAATAAGCCTAGGGAGGACGAAAATGACCTAAATATTCAACCAATGACACAAAATCACATATTGGATGCACAAGATTGGTTAAAAACCCTAATTGGATTAGAATAAGCCTACGGAGGACGAAAATGACCTAAATGTTCAACAAATGACACAAAATGACACAAAATCACATATTGGATGCACAAGATTGGTTAAAAACCCTAATTGGATTAGAATAAGCCTAGGGAGGACGAAAATGACTTAAATGTTCAACCGATGACACAAAATGATACAAAATCACATATTGGATGCACAAGATTGGTTAAAAACCCTAATTGGATTAGAATAAGCCTAGGGAGGACGAAAATGACCTAAATGTTCAACCAATGACACAAAATCACATATTGGATGCACAAGATTGGTTAAAAACCCTAATTGGCTTAGAATAAGCCTAGGGAGGACGAAAATGACCTAAATGTTCAACCAATGACACAAAATCACATATTGGATGCACAAGATTGGTTAAAAACCCTAATTGGATTAGAATAAGCCTAGGGAGGACGAAAATGACCTAAATGTTTAACCAATGACACAAAATCACTTATTGGATGCACAAGATTGGTTAAAAACCCTAATTGGATTAGAATAAGCCTAGCGGGGACGAAAATGACCTAAATGTGCAACCAATGACACAAAATAACATATTGGATGCACTAGAGTGGTTAAAAACCCTAATTGGATTAGAATAAGCCTAGGGAGGACGAAAATGACCTAAATATTCAACCAATGACACAAAATAACTTTTCGGATGCACAAGATTGGTTAAAAACCCTATTTGGATTAGAATAAGCCTAGGGAGAACAAAAGTGACCTAAATGTGCAACCAATGACACAAAATAACATATTGTATGCACAAGATTGGTTAAAAACCCCAATTGGATAAGAATAAGCCTAGGGAGGACGAAAGTGACCTAAATGTCCAACCAATGACACAAAATAACATATTGGATGCACAAGATTGGTTAAAAACCCCAATTGGATTAGAATAAGCCTAAGGGAACGAAAATAACCTAAATGTTCAACCAATGACACAAAATCACATATTGGATGCACAATACTGGTTAAAAACCCTAATTGGATTAGCATAAGCCTAGGGAGGACGAAAATGACCTAAATATTCAACCAATGACACAAAATAACTTTTTGGATGCACAAGATTGGTTAAAAACCCTATTTGGATTAGAATAAGCCTAGGGAGGTCGAAAATGACCTAAATGTGCAACCAATGACACAAAATAACATATTGTATGCACAAGATTGGTTAAAAACCCCAAATGGATTAGAATAAGCCTAGGGAGGACGAAAATGACCTAAATATTCAACCAATGACACAAAATCACATATTGGATGCACAATACTTGTTAAAAACCCTAATCGGATTAGCATAAGCCTAGGGAGGACGAAAATGACCTAAATATTCAACCAATGACACAAAATCACTTATCGGATGCACAAGATTGGTTAAAAAACCTATTTGGATTAGAATAAGCCTAGGGAGGACGAAAATGACCTAAATGTTCAACCAATGACACAAAATCACTTATTGGATGCACAAGATTGGTTAAAAACCCTAATTGGATTAGAATAAGCCTAGCGGGGACGAAAATGACCTAAATGTGCAACCAATGACTCAAAATAACATATTGGATGCACTAGAGTGGTTAAAAACCCTAATTGGATTAGAATAATCATAGGGAGGACGAAAATGACCTAAATATTCAACCAATGACACAAAATAACTTTTCGGATGCACAAGATTGGTTAAAAACCCTATTTGAATTAGAATAAGCCTAGGGAGGACGAAAGTGACCTAAATGTGCAACCAATGACACAAAATAACATATTGTATGCATGAGATTGGTTAAAAACCCCAATTGGATTAGAATAAGCCTAGGGAGGACGAAAATGACCTAAATATTCAACCAATGACACAAAATAACTTTTCGGATGCACAAGATTGGTTAAAAACCCTATTTGGATTAGAATAAGCCTAGGGAGGACGAAAGTGACCTAAATGTGCAACCAATGACACAAAATAACATATTGTATGCACAAGATTGGTTAAAAACCCCAAATGGATTAGAATAAGCCTAGGGAAGACGAAAATGACCTAAATATTCAACCAATGACACAAAATCACTTATCGGATGCACAAGATTGGTTAAAAAACCTATTTGGATTAGAATAAGCCTAGGGAGGACGAAAATGACCTAAATGTTCAACCAATGACACAAAATCACTTATTGGATGCACAAGACTGGTTAAAAACCCTAATTGGATTAGAATAAGCCTAAGGAGGACGAAAATGACCTAAATGTTCAACCAATGACACAAAATCACATATTGGATGCACAATACTGGTTAAAAACCCTAATTGGATTAGCATAAGCCTAGGGAGGACGAAAATGACCTAAATGTTCAACCAATGACACAAAATCACATATTGGATGCACAATACTGGTTTAAAACCCTAATTGGATTAGCATAAGCCTAGGGATGACGAAAATGACCTAAATGTTCAACCAATGACACAAAATAACATATTGGATGCACTAGAGTGGCTAAAAACCCTAAGTGGATTAGAATAAGCCTAGGGAGGACGAAAATGACCTAAATATTCAACCAATGACACAAAATCACTTATCGGATGCACAAGATTGGTTAAAAAACCTATTTGGATTAGAATAAGCCTAGCGAGGACGAAAATGACCTAAAGTTCAACCAATGACACAAAATCACTTATTGGATGCACAAGATTGGTTAAAAACCCTAATTGGATTAGAATAAGCCTAGCGGGGACGAAAATGACCTAAATGTGCAACCAATGACACAAAATAACATATTAGATGCACTAGAGTGGTTAAAAACCCTAATTGGATTAGAATAAGCCTAGGGAGGACGAAAATGACCTAAATATTCAACCAATGACACAAAATAACTTTTCGGATGCACAAGATTGGTTAAAAACCCTATTTGGATTAGAATAAGCCTAGGGAGGACGAAAGTCACCTAAATGTGCAACCAATGACACAAAATAACATATTGTATGCACAAGATTGGTTAAAAACCCCAATTGGATTAGAATACGCCTAGGGAGGACGAAAATGACCTGAATATTCAACCAATGACACAAAATCACATATTGGATGCACAATACTGGTTAAAAACCCTAATTGGATTAGCATAAGCCTAGGGAGGACGAAAATGACCTAAATATTCAACCAATGACACAAAATAACTTTTCGGATGCACAAGATTGGTTAAAAACCCTATTTGGATTAGAATAAGCCTAGGGAGGACGAAAGTGACCTAAATGTGCAACCAATGACACAAAATAACTTATTGTATGCACAAGATTGGTTAAAAACCCCAATTGGATTAGAATAAGCCTAGGGAGGACGAAAATGACCTAAATATTCAACCAATGACACAAAATCACTTATTGGATGCACAAGACTGGTTAAAAACCCTAATTGGATTAGAATAAGCCTAAGGAGGACGAAAATGACCTAAATGTTCAACCAATGACACAAAATCACATATTGGATGCACAATACTGGTTAAAAACCCTAATCGGATTAGCATAAGCCTAGGGAGGACGAAAATGACCTAAATATTCAACCAATGACACAAAATAACTTTTCGGATGCACAAGATTGGTTAAAAACCCTATTTGGATTAGAATAAGCCTAGGGAGGACGAAAGTGACCTAAATGTGCAACTAATGACACAAAATAACTTATTGTATGCACAAGATTGGTTAAAAACCCCAAATGGATTAGAATAAGCCTAGGGAGGACGAAAATGACCTAAATATTCAACCAATGACACAAAATCACATATTGGATGCACAATACTGGTTAAAAACCCTAATTGGATTAGCATAAGCCTAGGGAGGACGAAAATGACCTAAATATTCAACCAATGACACAAAATAACTTTTGGGATGCACAAGATTGGTTAAAAACCCTAACTAGATTAGAATAAGCCGAGGGAGGTCGAAAATGACCTAAATGTTCAACCAATGACACAAAATAACTTTTTGGATGCACAAGATTGGTTAAAAACCCTAACTGGATTAGAATAAGCCTAGGGAGGTCGAAAATGACCTAAATGTTCAACCAATGACACAAAATCACTTATCGGATGCACAAGATTGGTTAAAAAACCTATTTGGATTAGAATAAGCCTAGGGAGAACGAAAATGACCTAAATGTTCAACCAATGACACAAAATCACTTATCGGATGCACAAGATTGGTTAAAAACCCTAATTGGATTAGAATAAGCCTAGCGGGGACGAAAATGACCTAAATGTGCAACCAATGACACAAAATAACATATTGGATGCACTAGAGTGGTTTAAAACCCTAATTGGATTAGAATAAGCCTAGGGAGGACGAAAATGACCTAAATATTCAACCAATGACACAAAATAACTTTTCGGATGCACAAGATTGGTTAAAAACCCTATTTGGATTAGAATAAGCCTAGGGAGGACGAAAGTCACCTAAATGTGCAACCAATGACACAAAATAACATATTGTATGCACAAGATTGGTTAAAAACCCCAATTGGATTAGAATAAGCCTAGGGAGGACGAAAATGACCTGAATATTCAACCAATGACACAAAATCACATATTGGATGCACAATACTGGTTAAAGACCCTAATTGGATTAGCATAAGCCTAGGGAGGACGAAAATGACCTAAATATTCAACCAATGACACAAAATAACTTTTCGGATGCACAAGATTGGTTAAAAACCCTATTTGGATTGGAATAAGCCTAGGGAGGACGAAAGTGACCTAAATGTGCAACCAACGACACAAAATAACATATTGTATGCACAAGATTGGTTAAAAACCCCAATTGGATTTGAATAAGCCTAGGGAGGACGAAAATGACCTAAGTATTCAACCAATGACACAAAATCACTTATTGGATGCACAAGACTGGTTAAAAACCCTAATTGGATTAGAATAAGCCTAAGGAGGACGAAAATGACATAAATGTTCAACCAATGACACAAAATCACATATTGGATGCACAATACTAGTTAAAAACCCTAATTGGATTAGCATAAGCCTAGGGAGGACGAAAATGACCTAAATATTCAACCAATGACACAAAATAACTTTTCGGATGCACAAGATTGGTTAAAAACCCTATTTGGATTAGAATAAGCCTAGGGAGGACGAAAGTGACCTAAATGTGCAACTAATGACACAAAATAACATATTGTATGCACAAGATTGGTTAAAAACCCCAATTGGATTAGAATAAGCCTAGGGAGGACGAAAATGACCTAAATATTCAACCAATGACACAAAATCACTTATTGGATGCACAAGACTGGTTAAAAACCCTAATTGGATTAGAATAAGCCTAAGGAGGACGAAAATGACCTAAATGTTCAACCAATGACACAAAATCACTTATTGGATGCACAAGATTGGTTAAAAACCCTAATTGGATTAGAATAAGCCTAAGGAGGACGAAAATGACCTAAATGTTCAACCAATGACACAAAATGACACAAAATCACATATTGGATGCACAAGATTGGTTAAAAACCCTAATTGGATTAGAATAAGCCTAGCGAGGACGAAAATGACCTAATTGGATTACCAATGACACAAAATCACTTATTATATTCACAAGATTGGTTAAAAACCCTAATTGGATTAGAATAAGCCTAGGGAGGACGAAAATGACCTAAATGTTCAACCAATGACACAAAATCACATATTGGATGCACAAGATTGGTTAAAAACCCTAATTGGATTAGAATAAGCCTAGGGAGGACGAAAATGACCTAAATGTTTAACCAATGACACAAAATCACTTATTGGATGCACAAGATTGGTTAAAAACCCTAATTGGATTAGAATAAGCCTAGCGGGGACGAAAATGACCTAAATGTGCAACCAATGACACAAAATAACATATTGGATGCACTAGAGTGGTTAAAAACCCTAATTGGATTAGAATAAGCCTAGGGAGGACGAAAATGACCTAAATATTCAACCAATGACACAAAATCACTTATCGGATGCACAAGATTGGTTAAAAAACCTATTTGGATTAGAATAAGCCTAGGGAGGACGAAAGTGACCTAAATGTCCAACCAATGACACAAAATAACATATTGGATGCACAAGATTGGTTAAAAACCCCAATTGGATTAGAATAAGCCTAAGGGAACGAAAATAACCTAAATGTTCAACCAATGACACAAAATCACATATTGGATGCACAATACTGGTTAAAAACCCTAATTGGATTAGCATAAGCCTAGGGAGGACGAAAATGACCTAAATATTCAACCAATGACACAAAATAACTTTTCGGATGCACAAGATTGGTTAAAAACCCTATTTGGATTAGAATAAGCCTAGGGAAGACGAAAATGACCTAAATATTCAACCAATGACACAAAATCCCTTATCGGATGCACAAGATTGGTTAAAAACCCCAAATGGATTAGAATAAGCCTAGGGAGGACGAAAGTGACCTAAATGTCCAACCAATGACACAAAATAACATATTGGATGCACAAGATTGGTTAAAAACCCCAATTGGATTAGAATAAGCCTAAGGGAACGAAAATAACCTAAATGTTCAACCAATGACACAAAATCACATATTGGATGCACAATACTGGTTAAAAACCCTAATTGGATTAGCATAAGCCTAGGGAGGACGAAAATGACCTAAATATTCAACCAATGACACAAAATAACTTTTTGGATGCACAAGATTGGTTAAAAACCCTATTTGGATTAGAATAAGCCTAGGGAGGACGAAAGTGACCTAAATGTGCAACCAATGACACAAAATAACATATTGTATGCACAAGATTGGTTAAAAACCCCAAATGGATTAGAATATGCCTTGGGAGGACGAAAATGACCTAAATATTCAACCAATGACATAAAATCACTTATCGGATGCACAAGATTGGTTAAAAAACCTATTTGGATTAGAATAAGCCTAGGGAGGACGAAAATGACCTAAATGTTCAACCAATGACACAAAATCACTTATTGGATGCACAAGATTGGTTAAAAACCCTAATTGGATTAGAATAAGCCGAGGGAGGTCGAAAATGACCTAAATGTTCAACCAATGACACAAAATAACTTTTTGGATGCACGAGATTGGTTAAAAACCCCAATTGGATTAGAATAAGCCTAGGGAGGACGAAAATGACCTAAATATTCAACCAATGACACAAAATCACATATTGGATGCACAATACTGGTTAAAAACCCTAATTGGATTAGCATAAGCCTAGGGAGGACGAAAATGACCTAAATATTCAACCAATGACACAAAATAACTTTTCGGATGCACAAGATTGGTTATAAACCCTATTTGGATTAGAATAAGCCTAGGGAGGACGAAAGTGACCTAAATGTGCAACTAATGACACAAAATAACTTATTGTATGCACAAGATTGGTTAAAAACCCCAATTGGATTAGAATAAGCCTAGGGAGGACGAAAATGACCTAAATATTCAACCAATGACACAAAATCACTTATTGGATGCACAAGACTGGTTAAAAACCCTAATTGGATTAGAATAAGCCTAAGGAGGACGAAAATGACCTAAATGTTCAACCAATGACACAAAATCACATATTGGATGCACAATACTGGTTAAAAACCCTAATTGGATTAGCATAAGCCTAGGGAGGACGAATATGACCTAAATATTCAACCAATGACACAAAATATTTTTTCGGATGCACAAGATTGGTTAAAAACCCTATTTGGATTAGAATAAGCCTAGGGAGGACGAAAGTGACCTAAATGTGCAACCAATGACACAAAATAACATATTGTATGCACAAGATTGGTTAAAAACCCCAAATGGATTAGAATAAGCCTAGGGAAGACGAAAATGACCTAAATATTCAACCAATGACACAAAATCACTTATTGGATGCACAAGACTGGTTAAAAACCCTAATTGGATTAGAATAAGCCTAAGGAGGACGAAAATGACCTAAATGTTCAACCAATGACACAAAATCACATATTGGATGCACAATACTGGTTAAAAACCCTAATTGGAATAGCATAAGCCTAGGGAGGACGAAAACGACCTAAATATTCAACCAATGACACAAAATAACTTTTTGGATGCACAAGATTGCTTAAAAACCCTAACTGGATTAGAATAAGCCGAGGGAGGTCGAAAATGAACTAAATGTTCAACCAATGACACAAAATAACTTTTTGGATGCACAAGATTGGTTAAAAACCCTAACTGGATTAGAATAAGCCTAGGGAGGTCGAAAATGACCTAAATGTTCAACCAATGACACAAAATCACTTATCGGATGCACAAGATTGGTTAAAAAACCTATTTGGATTAGAATAAGCCTAGGGAGGACGAAAATGACCTAAATGTTCAACCAATGACACAAAATCACTTATTGGATGCACAAGATTGGTTAAAAACCCTAATTGGATTAGAATAAGCCTACCGGGGACGAAAATGACCTAAATGTGCAACCAATGACACAAAATAACATATTGGATGCACTAGAGTGGTTAAAAACCCTAATTGGATTAGAATAATCATATGGAGGACGAAAATGACCTAAATATTCAACCAATGACACAAAATAACTTTTCGGATGCACAAGATTGGTTAAAAACCCTATTTGGATTAGAATAAGCCTAGGGAGGACGAAAGTGACCTAAATGTGCAACCAATGACACAAAATAACATATTGTATGCACAAGATTGGTTAAAAACCCCAAATGGATTAGAATATGCCTAGGGAGGACGAAAATGACCTAAATATTCAACCAATGACACAAAATCACTTATTGGATGCACAAGATTGGTTAAAAAACCTATTTGGATTAGAATAAGCCTAGGGAGGACGAAAATGACCTAAATGTTCAACCAATGACACAAAATCACTTATTGGATGCACAAGATTGGTTAAAAACCCTAATTGGATTAGAATAAGCCTAGCGGGGACGAAAATGACCTAAATGTGCAACCAATGACTCAAAATAACATATTGGATGCACTAGAGTGGTTAAAAACCCTAATTGGATTAGAATAATCATAGGGAGGACGAAAATGACCTAAATATTCAACCAATGACACAAAATAACTTTTCGGATGCACAAGATTGGTTAAAAACCCTATTTGAATTAGAATAAGCCTAGGGAGGACGAAAGTGACCTAAATGTGCAACCAATGACACAAAATAACATATTGTATGCATGAGATTGGTTAAAAACCCCAATTGGATTAGAATAAGCCTAGGGAGGACGAAAATGACCTAAATATTCAACCAATGACACAAAATAACTTTTCGGATGCACAAGATTGGTTAAAAACCCTATTTGGATTAGAATAAGCCTAGGGAGGACGAAAGTGACCTAAATGTGCAACCAATGACACAAAATAACATATTGTATGCACAAGATTGGTTAAAAACCCCAAATGGATTAGAATAAGCCTAGGGAAGACGAAAATGACCTAAATATTCAACCAATGACACAAAATCACTTATCGGATGCACAAGATTGGTTAAAAAACCTATTTGGATTAGAATAAGCCTAGGGAGGACGAAAATGACCTAAATGTTCAACCAATGACACAAAATCACTTATTGGATGCACAAGATTGGTTAAAAACCCTAATTGGATTAGAATAAGCCTAGCGGGGACTTAAATGACCTAAATGTGCAACCAATAAAACAAAATAACATATTGGATGCACTAGAGTGGTTAAAAACCCTAATTGGATTAGAATAATCATAGGGAGGACGAAAATGACCTAAATATTCAACCAATGACACAAAATAACTTTTCGGATGCACAAGATTGGTTAAAAACCCTATTTGGATTAGAATAAGCCTAGGGAGGACGAAAGTGACCTAAATGTGCAACCAATGACACAAAATAACATATTGTATGCACGAGATTGGTTAAAAATCCCAATTGGATTAGAATAAGCCTAGGGAGGACGAAAATGACCTAAATATTCAACCAATGACACAAAATCACATATTGGATGCACAATACTGGTTAAAAACCCTAATTGGATTAGCATAAGCCTAGGGAGGACGAAAATGACCTAAATATTCAACCAATGACACAAAATAACTTTTCGGATGCACAAGATTGGATAAAAACCCTATTTGGATTAGAATAAGCCTAGGGAGGACGAAAGTGACCTAAATGTGCAACTAATGACACAAAATAACTTATTGTATGCACAAGGTTGGTTAAAAACCCCAATTGGATTAGAATAAGCCTAGGGAGGACGAAAATGACCTAAATATTCAACCAATGACACAAAATCACTTATTGGATGCACAAGACTGGTTAAAAACCCTAATTGGATTAGAATAAGCCTAAGGAGGACGAAAATGACCTAAATGTTCAACCAATGACACAAAATCACATATTGGATGCACAATACTGGTTAAAAACCCTAATTGGATTAGCATAAGCCTAGGGAGGACGAAAATGACCTAAATGTTCAACCAATGACACAAAATCACATATTGGATGCACAATACTGGTTTAAAACCCTAATTGGATTAGCATAAGCCTAGGGATGACGAAAATGACCTAAATGTTCAACCAATGACACAAAATAACATATTGGATGCACTAGAGTGGCTAAAAACCCTAAGTGGATTAGAATAAGCCTAGGGAGGACGAAAATGACCTAAATATTCAACCAATGACACAAAATCACTTATCGGATGCACAAGATTGGTTAAAAAACCTATTTGGATTAGAATAAGCCTAGGGAGGACGAAAATGACCTAAATGTTCAACCAATGACACAAAATCACTTATTGGATGCACAAGACTGGTTAAAAACCCTAATTGGATTAGAATAAGCCTAGGGAGGACGAAAATGACCTAAATGTTCAACCAATGACACAAAATCACATATTGGATGCACAATACTGGTTAAAAACCCTAATTGGATTAGCATAAGCCTAGGGATGACGAAAATGACCTAAATGTTCAACCAATGACACAAAATAACATATTGGATGCACTAGAGTGGCTAAAAACCCTAATTGGATTAGAATAAGCCTAGGGAGGACGAAATTGACCTAAATATTCAACCAATGACACAAAATCACTTATCGGATGCACAAGATTGGTTAAAAAACCTATTTGGATTAGAATATGCCTAGGGAGGACGAAAATGACCTAAATGTTCAACCAATGACACAAAATCACTTATTGGATGCACAAGATTGGTTAAAAACCCTAATTGGATTAGAATAAGCTTAGCGGGGACGAAAATGACCTAAATGTGCAACCAATGACACAAAATAACATATTGGATGCACTAGAGTGGTTAAAAACCCTAATTGGATTAGAATAAGCCTAGGGAGGACGAAAATGACCTAAATATTCAACCAATGACACAAAATAACTTTTCGGATGCACAAGATTGGTTAAAAACCCTATTTGGATTAGAATAAGCCTAGGGAGAACAAAAGTGACCTAAATGTGCAACCAATGACACAAAATAACATATTGTATGCACAAGATTGGTTAAAAACCCCAATTGGATAAGAATAAGCCTAGGGAGGACGAAAGTGACCTAAATGTCCAACCAATGACACAAAATAACATATTGGATGCACAAGATTGGTTAAAAACCCCAATTGGATTAGAATAAGCCTAAGGGAACGAAAATAACCTAAATGTTCAACCAATGACACAAAATCACTTATTGGATGCACAAGACTGGTTAAAAACCCTAATTGGATTAAAATAAGCCTAGGAAGAACGAAAATGACCTAAATGTTCAACCTATGACACAAAATAACTTTTCGGATGCACAAGATTGGTTAAAAACCCTATTTGGATTAGAATAAGCCTAGGGAGGACGAAAGTGACCTAAATGTGCAACCAATGACACAAAATAACATATTGTATGCACAAGATTGGTTAAAAACCCTAATTGGATTAGAATAAGCCTAGGGAGGTCGAAAATGACCTAAATGTTCAACCAATGACACAAAATCACTTATTGGATGCACAAGATTGGTTAAAAACCCTAATTGGATTAGAATAAGCTTAGCGGGGACGAAAATGACCTAAATGTGCAACCAATGACACGAAATAACATATTGGATGCACTAGAGTGGTTAAAAACCCTAATTGGATTAGAATAAGCCTAGGGAGGACGAAAATGACCTAAATATTCAACCAATGACACAAAATAACTTTTCGGATGCACAAGATTGGTTAAAAACCCTATTTGGATTAGAATAAGCCTAGGGAGAACGAAAGTGACCTAAATGTGCAACCAATGACACAAAATAACATATTGTATGCACAAGATTGGTTAAAAACCCCAATTGGATAAGAATAAGCCTAGGGAGGACGAAAGTGACTTAAATGTCCAACCAATGACACAAAATAACATATTGGATGCACAAGATTGGTTAAAAACCCCAATTGGATTAGAATAAGCCTAAGGGAACGAAAATAACCTAAATGTTCAACCAATGACACAAAATCACTTATTGGATGCACAAGACTGGTTAAAAACCCTAATTGGATTAGAATAAGCCTAGGAAGGACGAAAATGACCTAAATGTTCAACCTATGACACAAAATAACTTTTCGGATTCACAAGATTGGTTAAAAACCCTATTTGGATTAGAATAAGCCTAGGGAGGACGAAAGTGACCTAAATGTTCAACCAATGACACAAAATCACTTATTGGATGCACAAGATTGGTTAAAAACCCTAATTGGATTGGAATAATCCTAGGGATGACGAAAATGACCTAAATGTTCAACAAATGACACAAACGCACTTATTGGATGCACAAGATTGGTTAAAAACCCTAATTGGATTAGAATAAGCTTCGCGGGGACGAAAATGACCTAAATGTGCAACCAATGACTCAAAATAACATATTGGATGCACTAGAGTGGTTTAAAACCCTAATTGGATTAGAATAAGCCTAGGGAGGACGAAAATGACCTAAATATTCAACCAATGACACAAAATAACTTTTCGGATGCACAAGATTGGTTAAAAACCCTATTTGGATTAGAATAAGCCTAGGGAGGACGAAAGTGACCTAAATGTGTAACCAATGACACAAAATAACATATTGTATGCACAAGATTGGTTAAAAACCCCAATTGGATTAGAATAAGCCTAGGGAGGACGAAAATGACCTAAATATTCAACCAATGACACAAAATCACTTATTGGATGCACAAGACTGGTTAAAAACCCTAATTGGATTAGAATAAGCCTAAGGAGGAGGAAAATGACCTAAATGTTCAACCAATGACACAAAATCACATATTGGATGCACAATACTGGTTAAAAACCCTAATTGGATTAGCATAAGCCTAGGGAGGACGAAAACGACCTAAATATTCAACCAATGACACAAAATAACTTTTTGGATGCACAAGATTGCTTAAAAACCCTAACTGGATTAGAATAAGCCGAGGGAGGTCGAAAATGAACTAAATGTTCAACCAATGACACAAAATAACTTTTTCGATGCACAAGATTGGTTAAAAACCCTAACTGGATTAGAATATGCCTAGGGAGGTCGAAAATGACCTAAATGTTCAACCAATGACACAAAATCACTTATCGGATGCACAAGATTGGTTAAAAAACCTATTTGGATTAGAATAAGCCTAGGGAGAACGAAAATGACCTAAATGTTCAACCAATGACACAAAATCACTTATCGGATGCACAAGATTGGTTAAAAACCCTAATTGGATTAGAATAAGCCTAGCGGGGACGAAAATGACCTAAATGTGCAACCAATGACACAAAATAACATATTGGATGCACTAGAGTGGTTAAAAACCCTAATTGGATTAGAATAAGCCTAGGGAGGACGAAAATGACCTAAATATTCAACCAATGACACAAAATAACTTTTCGGATGCACAAGATTGGTTAAAAACCCTATTTGGATTAGAATAAGCCTAGGGAGAACGAAAGTGACCTAAATGTGCAACCAATGACACAAAATAACATATTGTATGCACAAGATTGGTTAAAAACCCCAATTGGATAAGAATAAGCCTAGGGAGGACGAAAGTGACCTAAATGTCCAACCAATGACACAAAATAACATTTTGGATGCACAAGATTGGTTAAAAACCCCAATTGGATTAGAATAAGCCTAAGGGAACGAAAATAACCTAAATGTTCAACCAATGACACAAAATCACTTATTGGATGCACAAGACTGGTTAAAAACCCTAATTGGATTAGAATAAGCCTAGGAAGGACGAAAATGACCTAAATGTTCAACCAATGACACAAAATCACATATTGGATGCACAATACTGGTTAAAACCCTAATTGGATTAGCCTAAGCCTAGGGATGACGAAAATGACCTAAATGTTCAACCAATGACACAAAATAACATATTGGATACACTAGAGTGGCTAGAAACCCTAATTGGATTAGAATAAGCCTAGGGAGGACGAAAATGACCTAAGTATTCAACCAATGACACAAAATCACTTATCGGATGCACAAGATTGGTTAAAAAACCTATTTGGATTAGAATAAGCCTAGGGAGGACGAAAATGACCTAAATGTTCAACCAATGACACAAAATCACTTACTGGATGCACAAGATTGGTTAAAAACCCTAATTGGATTAGAATAAGCCTAGCGGGGACGAAAATGACTTAAATGTGCAACCAATGACACAAAATAACATATTGGATGCACTAGAGTGGTTAAAAACCCTAATTGGATTAGAATAAGCCTAGGGAGGACGAAAATGACCTAAATATTCAACCAATGACACAAAATAACTTTTCGGATGCACAAGATTGGTTAAAAACCCTATTTGGATTAGAATAAGCCTAGGGAGAACGAAAGTGACCTAAATGTGCAACCAATGACACAAAATAACATATTGTATGCACAAGATTGGTTAAAAACCCCAATTGGATAAGAATAAGCCTAGGGAGGACGAAAATGACCTAAATATTCAACCAATGACACAAAATCACTTATTGGATGCACAAGACTGGTTAAAAACCCTAATTGGATTAGAATAAGCCTAAGGAGGACGAAAATGACCTAAATGTTCAACCTATGACACAAAATCACATATTGGATACACAAGATTGGTTAAAAACCCTAACTGGATTAGAATATGCCGAGGGAGGTCGAAAATGACCTAAATGTTCAACCAATGACACAAAATAACATATTGGATGCACAAGATTGGTTAAAAACCCCAATTGGATTAGAAAAAGCCTAAGGGAACGAAAATGACCTAAATGTTCAACCAATGACACAAAATCACTTATCGGATGCACAAGATTGGTTAAAAAACCTATTTGGATTAGAATAAATCACATATTGGATACACAAGATTGGTTAAAAACCCTAACTGGATTAGAATATGCCGAGGGAGGTCGAAAATGACCTAAATGTTCAACCAATGATACAAAATAACTTTTTGGATGCACAAGATTGGTTAAAAACCCTAACTGGATTAGAATAAGCCTAGGGAGGTCGAAAATGACCTAAATGTTCAACCAATGACACAAAATCACTTATCGGATGCACAAGATTGGTTAAAAAACCTATTTGGATTAGAATAAACCTCGGGATGATGAAAGTGACCTAAATGTCCAACCAATGACACAAAATAACATATTGGATGCACAAGATTGGTTAAAAACCCCAATTGGATTAGAATAAGCCTAAGGGAACGAAAATAACCTAAATGTTCAACCAATGACACAAAATCACTTATTGGATGCACAAGATTGGTTAAAAACCCCAATTGGATTAGAATAAGCCTAAGGGAACGAAAATAACCTAAATGTTCAACCAATGACACAAAATCACTTAAATGATGCACAAGACTGGTTAAAAACCCTAATTGGATTAGAATAAGCCTAGGGAGGACGAAAATGACCTAAATGTTTAACCAATGACACAAAATCACTTATTGGATGCACAAGATTGGTTAAAAACCCTAATTGGATTAGAATAAGCCTAGCGGGGACGAAAATGACCTAAATGTGCAACCAATGACACAAAATAACATATTGGATTCACTAGAGTGGTTAAAAACCCTAATTGGATTAGAATAAGCCTAGGGAGGACGAAAATGACCTAAATTTTCAACTAATGACACAAAATAACTTTTCGGATGCACAACATTGGTTAAAAACCCTATTTGGATTAGAATAAGCCTAGGGAGGACGAAAGTCACTTAAATGTGCAACCAATGACACAAAATAACATATGGTATGCACAAGGTTGGTTAAAAACCCCAATTGGATTAGAATAAGCCTAGGGAGGACGAAAATGACCTAAATATTCAACCAATGACACAAAATCACTTATTGGATGCACAAGACTGGTTAAAAACCCTAATTGGATTAGAATAAGCCTAAGGAGGACGAAAATGACCTAAATGTTCAACCAATGACACAAAATCACATATTGGATGCACAATACAGGTTAAAAACCCTAATTGGATTAGCATAAGCCTAGGGAGGACGAAAATGACCTAAATATTCAACCAATGACACAAAATAACTTTTCGGATGCACAAGATTGGTTAAAAACCCTATTTGGATTAGAATAAGCCTAGGGAGGACGAAAGTGACCTAAATGTGCAACCAATGACACAAAATAACATATTGTATGCACAAGATTGGTTAAAAACCCCAAATGGATTAGAATAAGCCTAGAGAGGACGAAAATGACCTAAATATTCAACCAATGACACAAAATCACATATTGGATGCACAATACTGGTTAAAAACCCTAATTGGATTAGCATAAGCCTAGGGAGGACGAAAATGACCTAAATATTCAACCAATGACACAAAATAACTTTTCGGATGCACAAGATTGGTTAAAAACCCCAATTGGATTAGAATAAGCCTAGGGAGGACGAAAATGACCTAAATATTCAACCAATGACACAAAATCACTTATTGGATGGACAAGACTGGTTAAAAACCCTAATTGGATTAGAATAAGCCTAAGGAGGACGAAAATGACCTAAATGTTCAACCAATGACACAAAATCACATATTGGATGCACAATACTGGTTAAAAACCCTAATTGGATTAGCATAAGCCTAGGGAGGACGAAAATGACCTAAATGTTCAACCAATGACACAAAATCACATATTGGATGCACAATACTGGTTTAAAACCCTAATTGGATTAGCATAAGCCTAGGGATGACGAAAATGACCTAAATGTTCAACCAATGACACAAAATAACATATTGGATGCACTAGAGTGGCTAAAAACCCTAAGTGGATTAGAATAAGCCTAGGGAGGACGAAAATGACCTAAATATTCAACCAATGACACAAAATCACTTATCGGATGCACAAGATTGGTTAAAAAACCTATTTGGATTAGAATAAGCCTAGCGAGGACGAAAATGACCTAAAGTTCAACCAATGACACAAAATCACTTATTGGATGCACAAGATTGGTTAAAAACCCTAATTGGATTAGAATAAGCCTAGCGGGGACGAAAATGACCTAAATGTGCAACCAATGACACAAAATAACATATTAGATGCACTAGAGTGGTTAAAAACCCTAATTGGATTAGAATAAGCCTAGGGAGGACGAAAATGACCTAAATATTCAACCAATGACACAAAATAACTTTTCGGATGCACAAGATTGGTTAAAAACCCTATTTGGATTAGAATAAGCCTAGGGAGGACGAAAGTCACCTAAATGTGCAACCAATGACACAAAATAACATATTGTATGCACAAGATTGGTTAAAAACCCCAATTGGATTAGAATAAGCCTAGGGAGGACGAAAATGACCTGAATATTCAACCAATGACACAAAATCACATATTGGATGCACAATACTGGTTAAAGACCCTAATTGGATTAGCATAAGCCTAGGGAGGACGAAAATGACCTAAATATTCAACCAATGACACAAAATAACTTTTCGGATGCACAAGATTGGTTAAAAACCCTATTTGGATTGGAATAAGCCTAGGGAGGACGAAAGTGACCTAAATGTGCAACCAACGACACAAAATAACATATTGTATGCACAAGATTGGTTAAAAACCCCAATTGGATTAGAATAAGCCTAGGGAGGACGAAAATGACCTAAATATTCAACCAATGACACAAAATCACTTATTGGATGCACAAGACTGGTTAAAAACCCTAATTGGATTAGAATAAGCCTAAGGAGGACGAAAATGACCTAAATGTTCAACCAATGACACAAAATCACATATTGGATGCACAATACTGGTTAAAAACCCTAATCGGATTAGCATAAGCCTAGGGAGGACGAAAATGACCTAAATATTCAACCAATGACACAAAATAACTTTTCGGATGCCCAAGATTGGTTAAAAACCCTATTTGGATTAGAATAAGCCTAGGGAGGACGAAAGTGACCTAAATGTGCAACTAATGACACAAAATAACTTATTGTATGCACAAGATTGGTTTAAAACCCCAATTGGATTAGAATAAGCCTAGGGAGGACGAAAATGACCTAAATATTCAACCAATGACACAAAATCACTTATTGGATGCACAAGACTGGTTAAAAACCCTAATTGGATTAGAATAAGCCTAAGGAGGACGAAAATGACCTAAATGTTCAACCAATGACACAAAATCACATATTGGATGCACAATACTGGTTAAAAACCCTAATTGGAATAGCATAAGCCTAGGGAGGACGAAAACGACCTAAATATTCAACCAATGACACAAAATAACTTTTTGGATGCACAAGATTGCTTAAAAACCCTAACTGGATTAGAATAAGCCGAGGGAGGTCGAAAATGAACTAAATGTTCAACCAATGACACAAAATAACTTTTTGGATGCACAAGATTGGTTAAAAACCCTAACTGGATTAGAATAAGCCTAGGGAGGTCGAAAATGACCTAAATGTTCAACCAATGACACAAAATCACTTATCGGATGTACAAGATTGGTTAAAAAACCTATTTGGATTAGAATAAGCCTAGGGAGAACGAAAATGACCTAAATGTTCAACCAATGACACAAAATCACTTATCGGATGCACAAGATTGGTTAAAAACCCTAATTGGATTAGAATAAGCCTAGCGGGGACGAAAATGACCTAAATGTGCAACCAATGACACAAAATAACATATTGGATGCACTAGAGTGGTTAAAAACCCTAATTGGACGAAAATGACCTAAATATTCAACCAATGACACAAAATAACTTTTCGGATGCACAAGATTGGTTAAAAACCCTATTTGGATTTGAATAAGCCTAGGGAGAACGAAAGTGACCTAAATGTGCAACCAATGACACAAAATAACATATTGTATGCACAAGATTGGTTAAAAACCCCAATTGGATAAGAATAAGCCTAGGGAGGACGAAAGTGACCTAAATGTCCAACCAATGACAAAAAATAACATATTG
>JBBPBQ010000008.1:31967952-31978889 GCA_037974755.1 Cicer yamashitae | reverse complement strand
TGGTTAAAAACCCTAATTGGATTAGAATAAGCCTAGGGAGGACGAAAATGACCTAAATGTTTAACCAATGACACAAAATCACTTATTGGATGCACAAGATTGGTTAAAAACCCTAATTGGATTAGAATAAGCCTAGCGGGGACGAAAATGACCTAAATGTGCAACCAATGACACAAAATAACATATTGGATGCACTAGAGTGGTTAAAAACCCTAATTGGATTAGAATAATCATATGGAGGACGAAAATGACCTAAATATTCAACCAATGACACAAAATAACTTTTCGGATGCACAAGATTGGTTAAAAACCCTATTTGGATTAGAATAAGCCTAGGGAGGACGAAAGTGACCTAAATGTGCAACCAATGACACAAAATAACATATTGTATGCACGAGATTGGTTAAAAACCCCAATTGGATTAGAATAAGCCTAGGGAGGACGAAAATGACCTAAATATTCAACCAATGACACAAAATCACATATTGGATGCACAATACTTGTTAAAAACCCTAATTGGATTAGCATAAGCCTAGGGAGGACGAAAATGACCTAAATATTCAACCAATGACACAAAATAACTTTTCGGATGCACAAGATTGGTTAAAAACCCTATTTGGATTAGAATAAGCCTAGGGAGGACGAAAGTGACCTAAATGTGCAACCAATGACACAAAATAACATATTGTATGCACAAGATTGGTTAAAAACCCCAAATGGATTAGAATAAGCCTAAGGAGGACGAAAATGACCTAAATATTCAACCAATGACACAAAATCACATATTGGATGCACAATACTGGTTAAAAACCCTAATCGGATTAGCATAAGCCTAGGGAGGACGAAAATGACCTAAATATTCAACCAATGACACAAAATAACTTTTCGGATGCACAAGATTGGTTAAAAACCCTATTTGGATTAGAATAAGCCTAGGGAGGACGAAAATGACCTAAATGTGCAACCAATGACACAAAATAACATATTGTATGCACAAGATTGGTTAAAAACCCCAAATGGATTAGAATAAGCCTAGGGAGGACGAAAATGACCTAAATATTCAACCAATGACACAAAATCACATATTGGATGCACAATACTGGTTAAAAACCCTAATTGGATTAGCATAAGCCTAGGGAGGACGAAAATGACCTAAATATTCAACCAATGACACAAAATAACTTTTCGGATGCACAAGATTGGATAAAAACCCTATTTGGATTAGAATAAGCCTAGGGAGGACGAAAGTGACCTAAATGTGCAACTAATGACACAAAATAACTTATTGTATGCACAAGGTTGGTTAAAAACCCCAATTGGATTAGAATAAGCCTAGGGAGGACGAAAATGACCTAAATATTCAACCAATGACACAAAATCACTTATTGGATGCACAAGACTGGTTAAAAACCCTAATTGGATTAGAATAAGCCTAAGGAGGACGAAAATGACCTAAATGTTCAACCAATGACACAAAATCACATATTGGATGCACAATACTGGTTAAAAACCCTAATTGGATTAGAATAAGCCTAAGGAGGACGAAAATGACCTAAATGTTCAACCAATGACACAAAATCACATATTGGATGCACAATACTGGTTAAAAACCCTAATTGGATTAGCATAAGCCTAGGGAGGACGAAAATGACCTAAATATTCAACCAATGACACAAAATAACTTTTCGGATGCACAAGATTGGTTAAAAACCCCAATTGGATTAGAATAAGCCTAGGGAGGACGAAAATGACCTAAATATTCAACCAATGACACAAAATCACTTATTGGATGGACAAGACTGGTTAAAAACCCTAATTGGATTAGAATAAGCCTAAGGAGGACGAAAATGACCTAAATGTTCAACCAATGACACAAAATCACATATTGGATGCACAATACTGGTTAAAAACCCTAATTGGATTAGCATAAGCCTAGGGAGGACGAAAATGACCTAAATGTTCAACCAATGACACAAAATCACATATTGGATGCACAATACTGGTTAAAAACCCTAATTGGATTAGCATAAGCCACGGGATGACGAAAATGACCTAAATGTTCAACCAATGACACAAAATAACATATTGGATGCACTAGAGTGGCTAAAAACCCTAAGTGGATTAGAATAAGCCTAGGGAGGACGAAAATGACCTAAATATTCAACCAATGACACAAAATCACTTATCGGATGCACAAGATTGGTTAAAAAACCTATTTGGATTAGAATAAGCCTAGGGAGGACGAAAATGACCTAAATGTTCAACCAATGACACAAAATCACTTATTGGATGCACAAGATTGGTTAAAAACCCTAATTGGATTAGAATAAGCCTAGGGAGGACGAAAATGACCTAAATGTTCAACCAATGACACAAAATCACATATTGGATGCACAAGATTTGTTAAAAACCCTAATTGGATTAGAATAAGCATAGGGAGGACGGAAATGACCTAAATGTGCAACCAATGACACAAAATCACATATTGGATGCACAAGATTGGTTAAAAACCCTAATTGGATTAGAATAAGCCTAGGGAGGTCAAAAATGACCAAAATTTTCAACCTATGACAGAAAATGACACAAAATCACATATTTGATGCACAAGATTGGATAAAAACCCTAATTGGATTAGAATAAGCCTAGGGAGGACGAAAATGACCTAAATGTTCAACCAATGACACAAAATGACACAAAATCACATATTGGATGCACAAGATTGGTTAAAAACCTTAATTGGATTATAATAAGCCTAGGGAGGACGAAAATGACCTAAATGTTCAACCAATGACACAAAATCACATATTGGATGCACAAGATTGGTTAAAAACCCTAATTGGATTAGAATAAGCCTGGGGAGGACGAAAATGACCTAAATGTTCAACCAATGACACAAAATCACTTATTGGATGCACAAGATTGGTTAAAAACCCTAATTGGATTAGAATAAGCCTAGGGAGGACGAAAATGACCTAAATGTGCAACCAATGACACAAAATAACATATTGGATGCACTAGAGTGGTTAAAAACCCTAATTGGATTAGAATAAGCCTAGGGAGGACGAAAATGACCTAAATATTCAACCAATGACACAAAATAACTTTTCGGATGCACAAGATTGGTTAAAAACCCTATTTGGATTAGAATAAGCCTAGGGAGAACGAAAGTGACCTAAATGTGCAACCAATGACACAAAATAACATATTGTATGCACAAGATTGGTTAAAAACCCCAATTGGATAAGAATAAGCCTAGGGAGGACGAAAATGACCTAAATATTCAACCAATGACACAAAATCACTTATTGGATGCACAAGACTGGTTAAAAACCCTAATTGGATTAGAATAAGCCTAAGGAGGACGAAAATGACCTAAATGTTCAACCTATGACACAAAATCACATATTGGATACACAAGATTGGTTAAAAACCCTAACTGGATTAGAATATGCCGAGGGAGGTCGAAAATGACCTAAATGTTCAACCAATGACACAAAATAACATATTGGATGCACAAGATTGGTTAAAAACCCCAATTGGATTAGAAAAAGCCTAAGGGAACGAAAATGACCTAAATGTTCAACCAATGACACAAAATCACTTATCGGATGCACAAGATTGGTTAAAAAACCTATTTGGATTAGAATAAATCACATATTGGATACACAAGATTGGTTAAAAACCCTAACTGGATTAGAATATGCCGAGGGAGGTCGAAAATGACCTAAATGTTCAACCAATGATACAAAATAACTTTTTGGATGCACAAGATTGGTTAAAAACCCTAACTGGATTAGAATAAGCCTAGGGAGGTCGAAAATGACCTAAATGTTCAACCAATGACACAAAATCACTTATCGGATGCACAAGATTGGTTAAAAAACCTATTTGGATTAGAATAAACCTCGGGATGATGAAAGTGACCTAAATGTCCAACCAATGACACAAAATAACATATTGGATGCACAAGATTGGTTAAAAACCCCAATTGGATTAGAATAAGCCTAAGGGAACGAAAATAACCTAAATGTTCAACCAATGACACAAAATCACTTATTGGATGCACAAGATTGGTTAAAAACCCCAATTGGATTAGAATAAGCCTAAGGGAACGAAAATAACCTAAATGTTCAACCAATGACACAAAATCACGTAAATGATGCACAAGACTGGTTAAAAACCCTAATTGGATTAGAATAAGCCTAGGGAGGACGAAAATGACCTAAATGTTTAACCAATGACACAAAATCACTTATTGGATGCACAAGATTGGTTAAAAACCCTAATTGGATTAGAATAAGCCTAGCGGGGACGAAAATGACCTAAATGTGCAACCAATGACACAAAATAACATATTGGATTCACTAGAGTGGTTAAAAACCCTAATTGGATTAGAATAAGCCTAGGGAGGACGAAAATGACCTAAATTTTCAACTAATGACACAAAATAACTTTTCGGATGCACAACATTGGTTAAAAACCCTATTTGGATTAGAATAAGCCTAGGGAGGACGAAAGTCACTTAAATGTGCAACCAATGACACAAAATAACATATGGTATGCACAAGGTTGGTTAAAAACCCCAATTGGATTAGAATAAGCCTAGGGAGGACGAAAATGACCTAAATATTCAACCAATGACACAAAATCACTTATTGGATGCACAAGACTGGTTAAAAACCCTAATTGGATTAGAATAAGCCTAAGGAGGACGAAAATGACCTAAATGTTCAACCAATGACACAAAATCAAATATTGGATACACAAGATTGGTTAAAAAACCTAACTGGATTAGAATAAGCCGAGGGAGGTCGAAAATGACCTAAATGATCAACCAATGACAAAAAATATCTTTTTGGATGCACAAGATTGGTTAAAAACCATAATTGGATTAGAATAAGCCTAGGGAGGACGAAAATGACCTAAATGTTCAACCAATGACACAAAATCACTTATCGGATGCACAAGATTGGTTAAAAAACCTATTTGGATTAGAATAATCCTAGGGAGAACGAAAGTGACCTAAATGTCCAACCAATGACACAAAATAACATATTGGATGCACAAGATTGGTTAAAAACCCCAATTGGATTAGAATAAGCCTAAGGGAACGAAAATAACCTAAATGTTCAACCAATGACACAAAATCACTTATTGGATGCACAAGACTGGTTAAAAACCCTAATTGGATTAGAATAAGCCTAAGGAGGACGAAAATGACCTAAATGTTCAACCAATGACACAAAATCACATATTGGATGCACAATACTGGTTAATAACCCTAATTGGATTAGCATAAGCCTAGGGATGACGAAAATGACCTAAATGTTCAACCAATGACACAAAATCACTTATCGGATGCACAACATTGGTTAAAAAACCTATTTGGATTAGAATAAGCCTAGGGAGGACGAAAATGACCTAAATGTTCAACCAATGACACAAAATCACTTATTGGATGCACAAGATTGGTTAAAAACCCTAATTGGATTAGAATAAGCCGAGGGAGGTCGAAAATGACCTAAATGTTCAACCAATGACACAAAATAACTTTTTGGATGCACAAGATTGGTTAAAAACCCTAACTGGATTAGAATAAGCCTAGGGAGGTCGAAAATGACATAAATGTTCAACCAATGACACAAAATCACTTATCGGATGCACAAGATTGGTTAAAAAACCTATTTGGATTAGAATAAGCCTAGGGAGGACGAAAGTGACCTAAATGTCCAACCAATGACACAAAATAACATATTGGATGCACAAGATTGGTTAAAAACCCCAATTGGATTAGAATAAGCCTAAGGGAACGAAAATAACCTAAATGTTCAACCAATGACACAAAATCACATATTGGATGCACAATACTGGTTAAAAACCCTAATTGGATTAGCATAAGCCTAGGGAGGACGAAAATGACCTAAATATTCAACCAATGACACAAAATAACTTTTCGGATGCACAAGATTGGTTAAAAACCCTATTTGGATTAGAATAAGCCTAGGGAAGACGAAAATGACCTAAATATTCAACCAATGACACAAAATCCCTTATCGGATGCACAAGATTGGTTAAAAACCCCAAATGGATTAGAATAAGCCTAGGGAGGACGAAAGTGACCTAAATGTCCAACCAATGACACAAAATAACATATTGGATGCACAAGATTGGTTAAAAACCCCAATTGGATTAGAATAAGCCTAAGGGAACGAAAATAACCTAAATGTTCAACCAATGACACAAAATCACATATTGGATGCACAATACTGGTTAAAAACCCTAATTGGATTAGCATAAGCCTAGGGAGGACGAAAATGACCTAAATATTCAACCAATGACACAAAATAACTTTTCGGATGCACAAGATTGGATAAAAACCCTATTTGGATTAGAATAAGCCTAGGGAGGACGAAAGTGACCTAAATGTGCAACCAATGACACAAAATAACATATTGTATGCACAAGATTGGTTAAAAACCCCAAATGGATTAGAATATGCCTTGGGAGGACGAAAATGACCTAAATATTCAACCAATGACATAAAATCACTTATCGGATGCACAAGATTGGTTAAAAAACCTATTTGGATTAGAATAAGCCTAGGGAGGACGAAAATGACCTAAATGTTCAACCAATGACACAAAATCACTTATTGGATGCACAAGATTGGTTAAAAACCCTAATTGGATTAGAATAAGCCTAGCGGGGCCGAAAATGACCTAAATGTGCAACCAATGACACAAAATAACATATTGGATGCACTAGAGTGGTTAAAAACCATAATTGGATTAGAATAAGCCTAGGGAGGACGAAAATGACCTAAATATTCAACCAATGACACAAAATAACTTATCGGATGCACAAGATTGGTTAAAAAACCTATTTGGATTAGAATAATCCTAGGGAGAACGAAAGTGACCTAAATGTCCAACCAATGACACAAAATAACATATTGGATGCACAAGATTGGTTAAAAACCCCAATTGGATTAGAATAAGCCTAAGGGAACGAAAATAACCTAAATGTTCAACCAATGACACAAAATCACTTATTGGATGCACAAGACTGGTTAAAAACCCTAATTGGATTAGAATAAGCCTAAGGAGGACGAAAATGACCTAAATGTTCAACCAATGACACAAAATCACATATTGGATGCACAATACTGGTTAAAAACCCTAATCGGATTAGCATAAGCCTAGGGAGGACGAAAATGACCTAAATATTCAACCAATGACACAAAATAACTTTTCGGATGCACAAGATTGGATAAAAACCCTATTTGGATTAGAATAAGCCTAGGGAGGACGAAAGTGACCTAAATGTGCAACCAATGACACAAAATAACATATTGTATGCACAAGATTGGTTAAAAACCCCAAATGGATTAGAATATGCCTTGGGAGGACGAAAATGACCTAAATATTCAACCAATGACATAAAATCACTTATCGGATGCACAAGATTGGTTAAAAAACCTATTTGGATTAGAATAAGCCTAGGGAGGACGAAAATGACCTAAATGTTCAACCAATGACACAAAATCACTTATTGGATGCACAAGATTGGTTAAAAACCCTAATTGGATTAGAATAAGCCGAGGGAGGTCGAAAATGACCTAAATGTTCAACCAATGACACAAAATAACTTTTTGGATGCACAAGATTGGTTAAAAACCCTAACTGGATTAGAATAAGCCTAGGGAGGTCGAAAATGACATAAATGTTCAACCAATGACACAAAATCACTTATCGGATGCACAAGATTGGTTAAAAAACCTATTTGGATTAGAATAAGCCTAGGGAGGACGAAAGTGACCTAAATGTCCAACCAATGACACAAAATACTTATTGGATGCACAAGACTGGTTAAAAACCCTAATTGGATTAGAATAAGCCTAAGGAGGACGAAAATGACCTAAATGTTCAACCTATGACACAAAATCACATATTGGATACACAAGATTGGTTAAAAACCCTAACTGGATTAGAATATGCCGAGGGAGGTCGAAAATGACCTAAATGTTCAACCAATGACACAAAATAACATATTGGATGCACAAGATTGGTTAAAAACCCCAATTGGATTAGAAAAAGCCTAAGGGAACGAAAATGACCTAAATGTTCAACCAATGACACAAAATCACTTATCGGATGCACAAGATTGGTTAAAAAACCTATTTGGATTAGAATAAATCACATATTGGATACACAAGATTGGTTAAAAACCCTAACTGGATTAGAATATGCCGAGGGAGGTCGAAAATGACCTAAATGTTCAACCAATGATACAAAATAACTTTTTGGATGCACAAGATTGGTTAAAAACCCTAACTGGATTAGAATAAGCCTAGGGAGGTCGAAAATGACCTAAATGTTCAACCAATGACACAAAATCACTTATCGGATGCACAAGATTGGTTAAAAAACCTATTTGGATTAGAATAAACCTCGGGATGATGAAAGTGACCTAAATGTCCAACCAATGACACAAAATAACATATTGGATGCACAAGATTGGTTAAAAACCCCAATTGGATTAGAATAAGCCTAAGGGAACGAAAATAACCTAAATGTTCAACCAATGACACAAAATCACTTATTGGATGCACAAGATTGGTTAAAAACCCCAATTGGATTAGAATAAGCCTAAGGGAACGAAAATAACCTAAATGTTCAACCAATGACACAAAATCACGTAAATGATGCACAAGACTGGTTAAAAACCCTAATTGGATTAGAATAAGCCTAGGGAGGACGAAAATGACCTAAATGTTTAACCAATGACACAAAATCACTTATTGGATGCACAAGATTGGTTAAAAACCCTAATTGGATTAGAATAAGCCTAGCGGGGACGAAAATGACCTAAATGTGCAACCAATGACACAAAATAACATATTGGATTCACTAGAGTGGTTAAAAACCCTAATTGGATTAGAATAAGCCTAGGGAGGACGAAAATGACCTAAATTTTCAACTAATGACACAAAATAACTTTTCGGATGCACAACATTGGTTAAAAACCCTATTTGGATTAGAATAAGCCTAGGGAGGACGAAAGTCACTTAAATGTGCAACCAATGACACAAAATAACATATGGTATGCACAAGGTTGGTTAAAAACCCCAATTGGATTAGAATAAGCCTAGGGAGGACGAAAATGACCTAAATATTCAACCAATGACACAAAATCACTTATTGGATGCACAAGACTGGTTAAAAACCCTAATTGGATTAGAATAAGCCTAAGGAGGACGAAAATGACCTAAATGTTCAACCAATGACACAAAATCAAATATTGGATACACAAGATTGGTTAAAAAACCTAACTGGATTAGAATAAGCCGAGGGAGGTCGAAAATGACCTAAATGATCAACCAATGACAAAAAATATCTTTTTGGATGCACAAGATTGGTTAAAAACCATAATTGGATTAGAATAAGCCTAGGGAGGACGAAAATGACCTAAATGTTCAACCAATGACACAAAATCACTTATCGGATGCACAAGATTGGTTAAAAAACCTATTTGGATTAGAATAATCCTAGGGAGAACGAAAGTGACCTAAATGTCCAACCAATGACACAAAATAACATATTGGATGCACAAGATTGGTTAAAAACCCCAATTGGATTAGAATAAGCCTAAGGGAACGAAAATAACCTAAATGTTCAACCAATGACACAAAATCACTTATTGGATGCACAAGACTGGTTAAAAACCCTAATTGGATTAGAATAAGCCTAAGGAGGACGAAAATGACCTAAATGTTCAACCAATGACACAAAATCACATATTGGATGCACAATACTGGTTAATAACCCTAATTGGATTAGCATAAGCCTAGGGATGACGAAAATGACCTAAATGTTCAACCAATGACACAAAATCACTTATCGGATGCACAACATTGGTTAAAAAACCTATTTGGATTAGAATAAGCCTAGGGAGGACGAAAATGACCTAAATGTTCAACCAATGACACAAAATCACTTATTGGATGCACAAGATTGGTTAAAAACCCTAATTGGATTAGAATAAGCCGAGGGAGGTCGAAAATGACCTAAATGTTCAACCAATGACACAAAATAACTTTTTGGATGCACAAGATTGGTTAAAAACCCTAACTGGATTAGAATAAGCCTAGGGAGGTCGAAAATGACATAAATGTTCAACCAATGACACAAAATCACTTATCGGATGCACAAGATTGGTTAAAAAACCTATTTGGATTAGAATAAGCCTAGGGAGGACGAAAGTGACCTAAATGTCCAACCAATGACACAAAATAACATATTGGATGCACAAGATTGGTTAAAAACCCCAATTGGATTAGAATAAGCCTAAGGGAACGAAAATAACCTAAATGTTCAACCAATGACACAAAATAACATATTGGATGCACTAGAGTGGCTAAAAACCCTAATTGGATTAGAATAAGCCTAGGGAGGACGAAAATGACCTAAATATTCAACCAATGACAAAAAATCACTTATCGGATGCACAACATTGGTTAAAAAACCTATTTGGATTAGAATAAGCCTAGGGAGGACGAAAATGACCTAAATGTTCAACCAATGACACAAAATCACTTATTGGATGCACAAGATTATGCACTAGAGTGGCTAAAAACCCTAATTGGATTAGAATAAGCCTAGGGAGGACGAAAATGACCTAAATATTCAACCAATGACAAAAAATCACTTATCGGATGCACAACATTGGTTAAAAAACCTATTTGGATTAGAATAAGCCTAGGGAGGACGAAAATGACCTAAATGTTCAACCAATGACACAAAATCACTTATTGGATGCACAAGATTGGTTAAAAACCCTAATTGGATTAGAATAAGCCTAGCGGGGCCGAAAATGACCTAAATGTGCAACCAATGACACAAAATAACATATTGGATGCACTAGAGTGGTTAAAAACC
>JBBPBQ010000008.1:31908890-31959971 GCA_037974755.1 Cicer yamashitae | reverse complement strand
ACAAAATAACTTTTTGGATGCACAAGATTGGTTAAAAACCCTAACTGGATTAGAATAAGCCTAGGGAGGTCGAAAATGACCTAAATGTTCAACCAATGACACAAAATCACTTATCGGATGCACAAGATTGGTTAAAAAACCTATTTGGATTAGAATAAACCTCGGGATGATGAAAGTGACCTAAATGTCCAACCAATGACACAAAATAACATATTGGATGCACAAGATTGGTTAAAAACCCCAATTGGATTAGAATAAGCCTAAGGGAACGAAAATAACCTAAATGTTCAACCAATGACACAAAATCACTTATTGGATGCACAAGATTGGTTAAAAACCCCAATTGGATTAGAATAAGCCTAAGGGAACGAAAATAACCTAAATGTTCAACCAATGACACAAAATCACGTAAATGATGCACAAGACTGGTTAAAAACCCTAATTGGATTAGAATAAGCCTAGGGAGGACGAAAATGACCTAAATGTTTAACCAATGACACAAAATCACTTATTGGATGCACAAGATTGGTTAAAAACCCTAATTGGATTAGAATAAGCCTAGCGGGGACGAAAATGACCTAAATGTGCAACCAATGACACAAAATAACATATTGGATTCACTAGAGTGGTTAAAAACCCTAATTGGATTAGAATAAGCCTAGGGAGGACGAAAATGACCTAAATTTTCAACTAATGACACAAAATAACTTTTCGGATGCACAACATTGGTTAAAAACCCTATTTGGATTAGAATAAGCCTAGGGAGGACGAAAGTCACTTAAATGTGCAACCAATGACACAAAATAACATATGGTATGCACAAGGTTGGTTAAAAACCCCAATTGGATTAGAATAAGCCTAGGGAGGACGAAAATGACCTAAATATTCAACCAATGACACAAAATCACTTATTGGATGCACAAGACTGGTTAAAAACCCTAATTGGATTAGAATAAGCCTAAGGAGGACGAAAATGACCTAAATGTTCAACCAATGACACAAAATCAAATATTGGATACACAAGATTGGTTAAAAAACCTAACTGGATTAGAATAAGCCGAGGGAGGTCGAAAATGACCTAAATGTTCAACCAATGACAAAAAATATCTTTTTGGATGCACAAGATTGGTTAAAAACCATAATTGGATTAGAATAAGCCTAGGGAGGACGAAAATGACCTAAATGTTCAACCAATGACACAAAATCACTTATCGGATGCACAAGATTGGTTAAAAAACCTATTTGGATTAGAATAATCCTAGGGAGAACGAAAGTGACCTAAATGTCCAACCAATGACACAAAATAACATATTGGATGCACAAGATTGGTTAAAAACCCCAATTGGATTAGAATAAGCCTAAGGGAACGAAAATAACCTAAATGTTCAACCAATGACACAAAATCACTTATTGGATGCACAAGACTGGTTAAAAACCCTAATTGGATTAGAATAAGCCTAAGGAGGACGAAAATGACCTAAATGTTCAACCAATGACACAAAATCACATATTGGATGCACAATACTGGTTAATAACCCTAATTGGATTAGCATAAGCCTAGGGATGACGAAAATGACCTAAATGTTCAACCAATGACACAAAATCACTTATCGGATGCACAACATTGGTTAAAAAACCTATTTGGATTAGAATAAGCCTAGGGAGGACGAAAATGACCTAAATGTTCAACCAATGACACAAAATCACTTATTGGATGCACAAGATTGGTTAAAAACCCTAATTGGATTAGAATAAGCCGAGGGAGGTCGAAAATGACCTAAATGTTCAACCAATGACACAAAATAACTTTTTGGATGCACGAGATTGGTTAAAAACCCCAATTGGATTAGAATAAGCCTAGGGAGGACGAAAATGACCTAAATATTCAACCAATGACACAAAATCACATATTGGATGCACAATACTGGTTAAAAACCCTAATTGGATTAGCATAAGCCTAGGGAGGACGAAAATGACCTAAATATTCAACCAATGACACAAAATTACTTTTCGGATGCACAAGATTGGTTAAAAACCCTATTTGGATTAGAATAAGCCTAGGGAGGACGAAAGTGACCTAAATGTGCAACCAATGACACAAAATAACATATTGTATGCACAAGATTGGTTAAAAACCCCAAATGGATTAGAATATGCCTTGGGAGGACGAAAATGACCTAAATATTCAACCAATGACATAAAATCACTTATCGGATGCACAAGATTGGTTAAAAAACCTATTTGGATTAGAATAAGCCTAGGGAGGACGAAAATGACCTAAATGTTCAACCAATGACACAAAATCACTTATTGGATGCACAAGATTGGTTAAAAACCCTAATTGGATTAGAATAAGCCTAGCGGGGCCGAAAATGACCTAAATGTGCAACCAATGACACAAAATAACATATTGGATGCACTAGAGTGGTTAAAAACCCTAATTGGATTAGAATAAGCCTAGGGAGGACGAAAATGACCTAAATATTCAACCAATGACACAAAATAACTTTTCGGATGCACAAGATTGGTTAAAAATACTATTTGGATTAGAATAAGCCTAGGGAGGTAGAAAGTGACCTAAATGTGGAACCGATGACACAAAATAACATATTGTATGCACGAGATTGGTTAAAAACCCCAATTGGATTAGAATAAGCCTAGGGAGGACGAAAATGACCTAAATATTCAACCAATGACACAAAATCACATATTGGATGCACAATACTGGTTAAAAACCCTAATTGGATTAGCATAAGCCTAGGGAGGACGAAAATGACCTAAATATTCAACCAATGACACAAAATAACTTTTCGGATGCACAAGATTGGTTAAAAACCCTATTTGGATTAGATTAAGCCTAGCAAGGACGAAAGTGACCTAAATGTGCATCCAATGACACAAAATAACATATTGTATGCACAAGATTGGTTAAAAACCCCAATTGAATTAGAATAAGCCTAGGGAGGACGAAAATGACCTAAATATTCAACCAATGACACAAAATCACATATTGGATGCACAATACTGGTTAAAAACCCTAATTGGATTAGCATAAGCCTAGGGAGGACGAAAATGACCTAAATATTCAACCAATGACACAAAATAACTTTTCGGATGCACAAGATTGGTTAAAAACCCTATTTGGATTAGAATAAGCCTAGGGAGGACGAAAGTGACCTAAATGTGCAAATAATGACACAAAATAACATATTATATGCACAAGATTGGTTAAAAACCCCAATTGGATTAGAATAAGCCTAGGGAGGACGAAAATGACATAAATATTAAACCAATGACACAAAATCACTTATTGGATGCACAAGACTGGTTAAAAACCCTAATTGGATTAGAATAAGCCTAAGAAGGACGAAAATGACCTAAATGTTCAACCAATGACACAAAATCACATATTGGTTGCACAATACTGGTTAAAAGCCCTAATTGGATTAGCATAAGCCTAGGGAGGACGAAAATGACCTAAATATTCAACCAATGACACAAAATCACATATTGGATGCACAATACTAGTTAAAAACCCTAATTAGATTAGCATAAGCCTAGGGAGGACGAAAATGACTTAAATATTCAACCAATGACACAAAATAACTTTTCGGATGCACAAGATTGGTTAAAAACCCTATTTGGATTAGAATAAGCCTAGGGAGGACGAAAGTGACCTAAATGTGCAACCAATGACACAAAATAACATATTGTATGCACAAGATTGGTTAAAAACCCCAATTGGATTAGAATAAGCCTAGGGAGGACGAAAATGACATAAATATTAAACCAATGACACAAAATCACTTATTGGATGCACAAGACTGGTTAAAAACCCTAATTGGATTAGAATAAGCCTAAGGAGGACGAAAATGACCTAAATGTTCAACCAATGACACAAAATCACATATTGGATGCACAATACTGGTTAAAAGCCCTAATTGGATTAGCATAAGCCTAGGGAGGACGAAAATGACCTAAATATTCAACCAATGACACAAAATCACATATTGGATGCACAATACTAGTTAAAAACCCTAATTAGATTAGCATAAGCCTAGGGAGGACGAAAATGACTTAAATATTCAACCAATGACACAAAATAACTTTTCGGATGCACAAGATTGGTTAAAAACCCTATTTGGATTAGAATAAGCCTAGGGAGGACGAAAGTGACCTAAATGTGCAACCAACGACACAAAATAACATATTGTATGCACAAGATTGGTTAAAAACCCCAATTGGATTAGAATAAGCCTAGGGAGGACGAAAATGTCCTAAGTATTCAACCAATGACACAAAATCACTTATTGGATGCACAAGACTGGTTAAAAACCCTAATTGGATTAGAATAAGCCTAAGGAGGACAAAAATGACATAAATGTTCAACCAATGACACAAAATCACATATTGGATGCACAATACTAGTTAAAAACCCTAATTGGATTAGCATAAGCCTAGGGAGGACGAAAATGACCTAAATATTCAACCAATGACACAAAATAACTTTTCGGATGCACAAGATTGGTTAAAAACCCTATTTGGATTAGAATAAGCCTAGGGAGGACGAAAGTGACCTAAATGTGCAACCAATGACACAAAATAACATATTGTATGCACGAGATTGGTTAAAAACCCCAATTGGATTAGAATAAGCCTAGGGAGGACGAAAATGACCTAAATATTCAACCAATGACACAAAATCACATATTGGATGCACAATACTTGTTAAAAACCCTAATTGGATTAGCATAAGCCTAGGGAGGACGAAAATGACCTAAATATTCAACCAATGACACAAAATAACTTTTCGGATGCACAAGATTGGTTAAAAACCCTATTTGGATTAGAATAAGCCTAGGGAGGACGAAAGTGACCTAAATGTGCAACTAATGACACAAAATAACTTATTGTATGCACAAGATTGGTTAAAAACCCCAAATGGATTAGAATAAGCCTAGGGAGGACGAAAATGACCTAAATATTCAACCAATGACACAAAATCACATATTGGATGCACAATACTGGTTAAAAACCCTAATTGGATTAGCATAAGCCTAGGGAGGACGAAAATGACCTAAATATTCAACCAATGACACAAAATAACTTTTCGGATGCACAAGATTGGATAAAAACCCTATTTGGATTAGAATAAGCCTAGGGAGGACGAAAGTGACCTAAATGTGCAACTAATGACACAAAATAACTTATTGTATGCACAAGGTTGGTTAAAAACCCCAATTGGATTAGAATAAGCCTAGGGAGGACGAAAATGACCTAAATATTCAACCAATGACACAAAATCACTTATTGGATGCACAAGACTGGTTAAAAACCCTAATTGGATTAGAATAAGCCTAAGGAGGACGAAAATGACCTAAATGTTCAACCAATGACACAAAATCACATATTGGATGCACAATACTGGTTAAAAACCCTAATCGGATTAGCATAAGCCTAGGGAGGACGAAAATGACCTAAATATTCAACCAATGACACAAAATAACTTTTCGGATGCCCAAGATTGGTTAAAAACCCTATTTGGTTTAGAATAAGCCTAGGGAGGACGAAAATGACCTAAATATTCAACCAATGACACAAAATAACTTTTCGGATGCACAAGATTGGTTAAAAACCCTATTTGGATTAGAATAAGCCTAGGGAGGACGAAAGTGACCTAAATGTGCAACCAATGACACAAAATAACATATTGTATGCACGAGATTGGTTAAAAACCCCAATTGGATTAGAATAAGCCTAGGGAGGACGAAAATGACCTAAATATTCAACCAATGACACAAAATCACATATTGGATGCACAATACTGGTTAAAAACCCTAATCGGATTAGCATAAGCCTAGGGAGGACGAAAATGACCTAAATATTCAACCAATGACACAAAATAACTTTTTGGATGCCCAAGATTGGTTAAAAACCCTATTTGGATTAGAATAAGCCTAGGGAGGACGAAAGTGACCTAAATGTGCAACTAATGACACAAAATAACTTATTGTATGCACAAGATTGGTTAAAAACCCCAATTGGATTAGAATAAGCCTAGGGAGGACGAAAATGACCTAAATATTCAACCAATGACACAAAATCACTTATTGGATGCACAAGACTGGTTAAAAACCCTAATTGGATTAGAATAAGCCTAAGGAGGACGAAAATGACCTAAATGTTCAACCAATGACACAAAATCACATCTTGGATGCACAATACTGGTTAAAAACCCTAATTGGATTAGCATAAGCCTAGGGAGGACGAAAATGACCTAAATATTCAACCAATGACACAAAATAACTTTTCGGATGCACAAGATTGGTTAAAAACCCTATTTGGATTAGAATAAGCCTAGGGAGGAAGAAAGTGACCTAAATGTGCAACCAATGACACAAAATAACATATTGTACGCACAAGATTGGTTAAAAACCCCAAATGGATTAGAATATGCCTAGGGAGGACGAAAATGACCTAAATATTCAACCAATGACACAAAATCACTTATTGGATGCACAAGATTGGTTAAAAAACCTATTTGGATTAGAATAAGCCTAGGGAGGACGAAAATGACCTAAATGTTCAACCAATGACACAAAATCACTTATTGGATGCACAAGATTGGTTAAAAACCCTAATTGGATTAGAATAAGCCTAGCGGGGACGAAAATGACCTAAATGTGCAACCAATGACACAAAATAACATATTGGATGCACTAGAGTGGTTAAAAACCCTAATTGGATTAGAATAATCCTAGGGAGGACGAAAATGACCTAAATATTCAACCAATGACACAAAATAACTTTTCGGATGCACAAGATTGGTTAAAAACCCTATTTGGATTAGAATAAGCCTAGGGAGGACGAAAGTGACCTAAATGTGCAACCAATGACACAAAATAACATATTGTATGCACAAGATTGGTTAAAAACCCTAATTGGATTAGAATAAGCCTAGGGAGGACGAAAATGACCTAAATGTTCAACCAATGACACAAAATCACTTATTGGATGCACAAGATTGGTTAAAAACCCTAATTGGATAAGAATAAGCCTAGGGAAGACGAAAATGACCTAAATGTTCAATCAATGACACAAAATAACATATTGGATGCACAAGATTGGTTAAAAACCCTAATTGGATTAGAATAAGCCTAGCGGGGACGAAAATGACCTAAATGTGCAACCAATGACACAAAATAACATATTGGATGCACTAGAGTGGTTAAAAACCCTAATTGGATTAGAATAAGCCTAGGGAGGACGAAAATGACCTAAATATTCAACCAATGACACAAAATAACTTTTCGGATGCACAAGATTGGTTAAAAACCCTATTTGGATTGGAATAAGCCTAGGGAGGACGAATGTGACCTAAATATTCAACCAATGACACAAAATCACTTATTGGATGCACAAGACTGGTTAAAAACCCTAATTGGATTAGAATAAGCCTAAGGAGGACGAAAATGACCTAAATGTTCAACCAATGACACAAAATCACATATTGGATGCACAATACTGGTTAAAAACCCTAATTGGATTAGCATAAGCCTAGGGAGGACGAAAATGACCTAAATGTTCAACCAATGACACAAAATCACATATTGGATGCACAATACTGGTTAAAAACCCTAATTGGATTAGCATAAGCCTAGGGATGACGAAAATGACCTAAATGTTCAACCAATGACACAAAATAACATATTGGATGCACTAGAGTGGCTAAAAACCCTAATTGGATTAGAATAAGCCTAGGGAGGACGAAATTGACCTAAATATTCAACCAATGACACAAAATCACTTATCGGATGCACAAGATTGGTTAAAAAACCTATTTGGATTAGAATATGCCTAGGGAGGACGAAAATGACCTAAATGTTCAACCAATGACACAAAATCACTTATTGGATGCACAAGATTGGTTAAAAACCCTAATTGGATTAGAATAAGCTTAGCGGGGACGAAAATGACCTAAATGTGCAACCAATGACACAAAATAACATATTGGATGCACTAGAGTGGTTAAAAACCCTAATTGGATTAGAATAAGCCTAGGGAGGACGAAAATGACCTAAATATTCAACCAATGACACAAAATAACTTTTCGGATGCACAAGATTGGTTAAAAACCCTAATTGGATTAGAATAAGCCTAGGGAGGACGAAAGTGACCTAAATGTGCAACCAATGACACAAAATAACATATTGTATGCACAAGATTGGTTAAAAACCCCAAATGGATTAGAATAAGCCTAGGGAGGACGAAAATGACCTAAATATTCAACCAATGACACAAAATCACATATTGGATGCACAATAATGGTTAAAAACCCTAATCGGATTAGCATAAGCCTAGGGAGGACGAAAATGACCTAAATATTCAACCAATGACACAAAATAACTTTTCGGATGCCCAAGATTGGTTAAAAACCCTATTTGGATTAGAATAAGCCTAGGGAGGACGAAAGTGACCTAAATGTGCAACCAATGACACAAAATAACATATTGTATGCACAAGATTGGTTAAAAACCCCAAATGGATTAGAATAAGCCTAGGGAGGACGAAAATGACCTAAATATTCAACCAATGACACAAAATCACTTATCGGATGCACAAGATTGGTTAAAAAACCTATTTGGATTAGAATAAGCCTAGGGAGGACGAAAGTGACCTAAATGTCCAACCAATGACACAAAATAACATATTGGATGCACAAGATTGGTTAAAAACCCCAATTGGATTAGAATAAGCCTAAGGGAACGAAAATAACCTAAATGTTCAACCAATGACACAAAATCACATATTGGATGCACAATACTGGTTAAAAACCCTAATTGGATTAGCATAAGCCTAGGGAGGACGAAAATGACCTAAATATTCAACCAATGACACAAAATAACTTTTTGGATGCACAAGATTGGTTAAAAACCCTATTTGGATTAGAATAAGCCTAGGGAGGACGAAAGTGACCTAAATGTGCAACCAATGACACAAAATAACATATTGTATGCACAAGATTGGTTAAAAACCCCAATTGGATTAGAATAAGCCTAGGGAGGACGAAAATGACCTAAATATTCAACCAATGACACAAAATCACTTATTGGATGCACAAGACTGGTTAAAAACCCTAATTGGATTAGAATAAGCCTAAGGAGGACGAAAATGACCTAAATGTTCAACCAATGACACAAAATCACATATTGGATGCACAATACTGGTTAAAAACCCTAATTGGATTAGCATAAGCCTAGGGAGGACGAAAATGACCTAAATATTCAACCAATGACACAAAATAACTTTTTGGATGCACAAGATTGCTTAAAAACCGTAACTGGATTAGAATAAGCCGAGGGAGGTCGAAAATGAACTAAATGTTCAACCAATGACACAAAATAACTTTTTGGATGCACAAGATTGGTTAAAAACACTAACTTGATTAGAATAAGCCTAGGGAGGTCGAAAATGACCTAAATGTTCAACCAATGACACAAAATCACTTATCGGATGCACAAGATTGGTTAAAAAACCTATTTGGAATAGAATAAGCCTAGGGAGGACGAAAGTGACCTAAATGTCCAACCAATGACACAAAATAACATAATGGATGCACAAGATTGGTTAAAAACCCCAATTGGATTAGAATAAGCCTAAGGGAACGAAAATAACCTAAATGTTCAACCAATGACACAAAATCACTTATTGGATACACAAGACTGGTTAAAAACCCAAATTGGATTAGAATAAGCCTAAGGAGGACGAAAATGACCTAAATGTTCAACCAATGACACAAAATCACATATTGGATGCACAATACTGGTTAAAAACCCTAATTGGATTAGCATAAGCCTAGGGATGACGAAAATGACATAAATGTTCAACCAATGACACAAAATAACATATTGGATGCACTAGAGTGGCTAAAAACTCTAATTGGATTAGAATAAGCCTAGGGAGGACGAAGATGACCTAAATATTCAACCAATGACACAAAATCACTTATCGGATGCACAAGATTGGTTAAAAAACCTATTTGGATTAGAATAAGCCTAGGGAGGACGAAAATGACCTAAATGTTCAACCAATGACACAAAATCACTTATTGGATGCACAAGATTGGTTAAAAACCCTAATTGGATTAGAATAAGCCTAGCGGGGACGAAAATGACCTAAATGTGCAACCAATGACACAAAATAACATATTGGATGCACTAGAGTGGTTAAAAACCCTAATTGGATTAGAATAAGCCTAGGGAGGACGAAAATGACCTAAATATTCAACCAATGACACAAAATAACTTTTCGAATGTACAAGATTGGTTAAAAACCCTATTTGGATTAGAATAAGCCTAGGGAGGACGAAAGTGACCTAAATGTGCAACCAATGACACAAAATAACATATTGTATGCACAAGACTAGTTAAAAACCCTAATTGGATTAGAATAAGCCTAAGGAGGACGAAAATGACCGAAATGTTCAACCAATGACACAAAATCACATATTGGATGCACAATACTGGTTAAAAACCCTAATTGGATTAGCATAAGCCTAGGGAGGACGAAAATGACCTAAATATTCAACCAATGACACAAAATAACTTTTTGGATGCACAAGATTGGTTAAAAACCCTAACTAGATTAGAATAAGCCGAGGGAGGTCGAAAATAACCTAAATGTTCAACCAATGACACAAAATCACATATTGGATGCACAATACTGGTTAAAAACCCTAATTGGATTAGCATAAGCCTAGGGAGGACGAAAATGAACTATATGTTCAACCAATGACACAAAATAACTTTTCGGATGCACAAGATTGGTTAAAAACCCTATTTGGATTAGAATAAGCCTAGGGAAGACGAAAATGACCTAAATATTCAACCAATGACACAAAATCCCTTATCGGATGCACAAGATTGGTTAAAAACCCCAAATGGATTAGAATAAGCCTAGGGAGGACGAAAGTGACCTAAATGTCCAACCAATGACACAAAATAACATATTGGATGCACAAGATTGGTTAAAAACCCCAATTGGATTAGAATAAGCCTAAGGGAACGAAAATAACCTAAATGTTCAACCAATGACACAAAATCACATATTGGATGCACAATACTGGTTAAAAACCCTAATTGGATTAGCATAAGCCTAGGGAGGACGAAAATGACCTAAATATTCAACCAATGACACAAAATAACGTTTTGGATGCACAAGATTGGTTAAAAACCCTATTTGGATTAGAATAAGCCTAGGGAGGTCGAAAATGACCTAAATGTGCAACCAATGACACAAAATAACATATTGTATGCACAAGATTGGTTAAAAACCCCAAATGGATTAGAATAAGCCTAGGGAGGACGAAAATGACCTAAATATTCAACCAATGACACAAAATCACATATTGGATGCACAATACTTGTTAAAAACCCTAATCGGATTAGCATAAGCCTAGGGAGGACGAAAATGACCTAAATATTCAACCAATGACACAAAATCACTTATCGGATGCACAAGATTGGTTAAAAAACCTATTTGGATTAGAATAAGCCTAGGGAGGACGAAAATGACCTAAATGTTCAACCAATGACACAAAATCACTTATTGGATGCACAAGATTGGTTAAAAACCCTAATTGGATTAGAATAAGCCTAGCGGGGATGAAAATGACCTAAATGTGCAACCAATGACACAATAACATATTCGATGCACTAGAGTGGTTAAAAACCCTAATTGGATTAGAATAATCATAGGGAGGACGAAAATGACCTAAATATTCAACCAATGACACAAAATAACTTTTCGGATGCACAAGATTGGTTAAAAACCCTATTTGGATTAGAATAAGCCTAGGGAGGACGAAAGTGACCTAAATGTGCAACCAATGACACAAAATAACATATTGTATGCACGAGATTGGTTAAAAACCCCAATTGGATTAGAATAAGCCTAGGGAGGACGAAAATGACCTAAATATTCAACCAATGACACAAAATCACATATTGGATGCACAATACTTGTTAAAAACCCTAATTGGATTAGCATAAGCCTAGGGAGGACGAAAATGACCTAAATATTCAACCAATGACACAAAATAACTTTTCGGATGCACAAGATTGGTTAAAAACCCTATTTGGATTAGAATAAGCCTAGGGAGGACGAAAGTGACCTAAATGTGCAACTAATGACACAAAATAACTTATTGTATGCACAAGATTGGTTAAAAACCCCAAATGGATTAGAATAAGCCTAGGGAGGACGAAAATGACCTAAATATTCAACCAATGACACAAAATCACATATTGGATGCACAATACTGGTTAAAAACCCTAATTGGATTAGCATAAGCCTAGGGAGGACGAAAATGACCTAAATATTCAACCAATGACACAAAATAACTTTTCGGATGCACAAGATTGGATAAAAACCCTATTTGGATTAGAATAAGCCTAGGGAGGACGAAAGTGACCTAAATGTGCAACTAATGACACAAAATAACTTATTGTATGCACAAGGTTGGTTAAAAACCCCAATTGGATTAGAATAAGCCTAGGGAGGACGAAAATGACCTAAATATTCAACCAATGACACAAAATCACTTATTGGATGCACAAGACTGGTTAAAAACCCTAATTGGATTAGAATAAGCCTAAGGAGGACGAAAATGACCTAAATGTTCAACCAATGACACAAAATCACATATTGGATGCACAATACTGGTTAAAAACCCTAATCGGATTAGCATAAGCCTAGGGAGGACGAAAATGACCTAAATATTCAACCAATGACACAAAATAACTTTTCGGATGCCCAAGATTGGTTAAAAACCCTATTTGGTTTAGAATAAGCCTAGGGAGGACGAAAATGACCTAAATATTCAACCAATGACACAAAATAACTTTTCGGATGCACAAGATTGGTTAAAAACCCTATTTGGATTAGAATAAGCCTAGGGAGGACGAAAGTGACCTAAATGTGCAACCAATGACACAAAATAACATATTGTATGCACAAGATTGGTTAAAAACCCCAAATGGATTAGAATATGCCTAGGGAGGACGAAAATGACCTAAATATTCAACCAATGACACAAAATCACTTATTGGATGCACAAGATTGGTTAAAAAACCTATTTGGATTAGAATAAGCCTAGGGAGGACGAAAATGACCTAAATGTTCAACCAATGACACAAAATCACTTATTGGATGCACAAGATTGGTTAAAAACCCTAATTGGATTAGAATAAGCCTAGCGGGGACGAAAATGACCTAAATGTGCAACCAATGACTCAAAATAACATATTGGATGCACTAGAGTGGTTAAAAACCCTAATTGGATTAGAATAATCATAGGGAGGACGAAAATGACCTAAATATTCAACCAATGACACAAAATAACTTTTCGGATGCACAAGATTGGTTAAAAACCCTATTTGGATTAGAATAAGCCTAGGGAGGACGAAAGTGACCTAAATGTGCAACCAATGACACAAAATAACACATTGTATGCACAAGATTGGTTAAAAACCCCAAATGGATTAGAATATGCCTAGGGAGGACGAAAATGACCTAAATATTCAACCAATGACACAAAATCACTTATCGGATGCACAAGATTGGTTAAAAAACCTATTTGGATTAGAATAAGCCTTGGGAGGACGAAAATGACCTAAATGTTCAACCAATGACACAAAATCACTTATTGGATGCACAAGATTGGTTAAAAACCCTAATTGGATTAGAATAAGCCTAGCGGGGACGAAAATGACCTAAATGTGCAACCAATGACACAAAATAACATATTGGATGCACTAGAGTGGTTAAAAACCCTAATTGGATTAGAATAAGCCTAGGGAGGACGAAAATGACCTAAATATTCAACCAATGACACAAAATAACTTTTCGGATGCACAAGATTAGTTAAAAACCCTATTTGGATTAGAATAAGCCTAGGGAGGACGAAAGTGACCTAAATGTGCAACCAATGACACAAAATAACATATTGTATGCACGAGATTGGTTAAAAACCCCAATTGGATTAGAATAAGCCTAGGGAGGACGAAAATGACCTAAATATTCAACCAATGACACAAAATCACTTATTGGATGCACAAGACTGGTTAAAAACCCTAATTGGATTGGAATAAGCATGGGGATGACGAAAATTACCTAAATGTTCAACCAATGACACAAAATCACTTATTGGATGCACAAGATTGGTTAAAAACCCTAATTGGATTAGAATAAGCTTAGCGGGGACGAAAATGACCTAAATGTGCAACCAATGACTCAAAATAACATATTGGATGCACTAGAGTGGTTAAAAACCCTAATTGGATTAGAATAAGCCTAGGGAGGACGAAAATGACCTAAATATTCAACCAATGACACAAAATAACTTTTCGGATGCCCAAGATTGGTTAAAAACCCTATTTGGATTAGAATAAGCCTAGGGAGGACGAATGTGACCTAAATGTGCAACCAATGACACAAAATAACATATTGTATGCACAAGATTGGTTAAAAACCCTAATTGGATTAGAATAAGCCTAGGGAGGTCGAAAATGACCTAAATGTTCAACCAATGACACAAAATCACTTATTGGATGCACAAGATTGGTTAAAAACCCTAATTGGATAAGAATAAGCCTAGGGAAGACGAAAATGACCTAAATGTTCAATCAATGACACAAAATTACATATTGGATGCACAAGATTGGTTAAAAACCCCAATTGGATTAGAATAAGCCTAAGGGAACGAAAATAACCTAAATGTTCAACCAATGACACAAAATCACTTATTGGATGCACAAGACTGGTTAAAAACCCTAATTGGATTAGAATAAGCCTAGGAAGGACGAAAATGACCTAAATGTTCAACCTATGACACAAAATAACTTTTCGGATTCACAAGATTGGTTAAAAACCCTATTTGGATTAGAATAAGCCTAGGGAGGACGAAAGTGACCTAAATGTTCAACCAATGACACAAAATCACTTATTGGATGCACAAGATTGGTTAAAAACCCTAATTGGATTGGAATAATCCTAGGGATGACGAAAATGACCTAAATGTTCAACCAATGACACAAACGCAATTATTGGATGCACAAGATTGGTTAAAAACCCTAATTGGATTAGAATAAGCCTAGGGAAGACGAAAATGACCTAAATGTTCAATCAATGACACAAAATAACATATTGGATGCACAAGATTGGTTAAAAACCCCAATTGGATTAGAATAAGCCTAAGGGAACGAAAATAACCTAAATGTTCAACCAATGACACAAAATCACTTATTGGATGCACAAGACTGGTTAAAAACCCTAATTGGATTAGAATAAGCCTAGGAAGAACGAAAATGACCTAAATGTTCAACCTATGACACAAAATAACTTTTCGGATGCACAAGATTGGTTAAAAACCCTAATTGGATTAGAATAAGCCTAGGGAGGACGAAAATGACCTAAATGTTCAACCAATGACACAAAATCACTTATTGGATGCACAAGATTGGTTAAAAACCCTAATTGGATAAGAATAAGCCTAGGGAAGACGAAAATGACCTAAATGTTCAATCAATGACACAAAATAACATATTGGATGCACAAGATTGGTTAAAAACCCCAATTGGATTAGAATAAGCCTAAGGGAACAAAAATAACCTAAATGTTCAACCAATGACACAAAATCACTTATTGGATGCACAAGACTGGTTAAAAACCCTAATTGGATTAGAATAAGGCTAGGGAGGACGAAAATGACCTAAATGTTCAACCAATGAAACAAAATCACATATTGGATGCACAATACTGGTTAAAAACCCTAATTGGATTAGCATAAGCCTAGGGATGATGAAAATGACCTAAATGTTCAACCAATGACACAAAATAACATATTGGATTCACTAGAGTGGCTAAAAACCCTAATTGGATTAGAATAAGCCTAGGGAGGACGAAAATGACCTAAATATTCAACCAATGACACAAAATCACTTATCGGATGCACAAGATTGGTTAAAAAACCTATTTGGATTAGAATAAGCCTAGGGAGGACGAAAATGACCTAAATGTTCAACCAATGACACAAAATCACTTATTGGATGCACAAGATTGGTTAAAAACCCTAATTGGATTAGAATAAGCCTACCGGGGACGAAAATGACCTAAATGTGCAACCAATGACACAAAATAACATATTGGATGCACTAGAGTGGTTAAAAACCCTAATTGGATTAGAATAATCATATGGAGGACGAAAATGACCTAAATATTCAACCAATGACACAAAATAACTTTTCGGATGCACAAGATTGGTTAAAAACCCTATTTGGATTAGAATAAGCCTAGGGAGGACGAAAGTGACCTAAATGTGCAACCAATGACACAAAATAACATATTGTATGCACGAGATTGGTTAAAAACCCCAATTGGATTAGAATAAGCCTAGGGAGGACGAAAATGACCTAAATATTCAACCAATGACACAAAATCACATATTGGATGCACAATACTTGTTAAAAACCCTAATTGGATTAGCATAAGCCTAGGGAGGACGAAAATGACCTAAATATTCAACCAATGACACAAAATAACTTTTCGGATGCACAAGATTGGTTAAAAACCCTATTTGGATTAGAATAAGCCTAGGGAGGACGAAAGTGACCTAAATGTGCAACCAATGACACAAAATAACATATTGTATGCACAAGATTGGTTAAAAACCCCAAATGGATTAGAATAAGCCTAAGGAGGACGAAAATGACCTAAATATTCAACCAATGACACAAAATCACATATTGGATGCACAATACTGGTTAAAAACCCTAATCGGATTAGCATAAGCCTAGGGAGGACGAAAATGACCTAAATATTCAACCAATGACACAAAATAACTTTTCGGATGCACAAGATTGGTTAAAAACCCTATTTGGATTAGAATAAGCCTAGGGAGGACGAAAATGACCTAAATGTGCAACCAATGACACAAAATAACATATTGTATGCACAAGATTGGTTAAAAACCCCAAATGGATTAGAATAAGCCTAGGGAGGACGAAAATGACCTAAATATTCAACCAATGACACAAAATCACATATTGGATGCACAATACTGGTTAAAAACCCTAATTGGATTAGCATAAGCCTAGGGAGGACGAAAATGACCTAAATATTCAACCAATGACACAAAATAACTTTTCGGATGCACAAGATTGGATAAAAACCCTATTTGGATTAGAATAAGCCTAGGGAGGACGAAAGTGACCTAAATGTGCAACTAATGACACAAAATAACTTATTGTATGCACAAGGTTGGTTAAAAACCCCAATTGGATTAGAATAAGCCTAGGGAGGACGAAAATGACCTAAATATTCAACCAATGACACAAAATCACTTATTGGATGCACAAGACTGGTTAAAAACCCTAATTGGATTAGAATAAGCCTAAGGAGGACGAAAATGACCTAAATGTTCAACCAATGACACAAAATCACATATTGGATGCACAATACTGGTTAAAAACCCTAATCGGATTAGCATAAGCCTAGGGAGGACGAAAATGACCTAAATATTCAACCAATGACACAAAATAACTTTTCGGATGCCCAAGATTGGTTAAAAACCCTATTTGGTTTAGAATAAGCCTAGGGAGGACGAAAATGACCTAAATATTCAACCAATGACACAAAATAACTTTTCGGATGCACAAGATTGGTTAAAAACCCTATTTGGATTAGAATAAGCCTAGGGAGGACGAAAGTGACCTAAATGTGCAACCAATGACACAAAATAACATATTGTATGCACGAGATTGGTTAAAAACCCCAATTGGATTAGAATAAGCCTAGGGAGGACGAAAGTGACCTAAATGTGCAACCAATGACACAAAATAACATATTGTATGCACAAGATTGGTTAAAAACCCCAAATGGATTAGAATAAGCCTAGGGAGGACGAAAATGACCTAAATATTCAACCAATGACACAAAATCACATATTGGATGCACAATACTGGTTAAAAACCCTAATCGGATTAGCATAAGCCTAGGGAGGACGAAAATGACCTAAATATTCAACCAATGACACAAAATAACTTTTTGGATGCCCAAGATTGGTTAAAAACCCTATTTGGATTAGAATAAGCCTAGGGAGGACGAAAGTGACCTAAATGTGCAACTAATGACACAAAATAACTTATTGTATGCACAAGATTGGTTAAAAACCCCAATTGGATTAGAATAAGCCTAGGGAGGACGAAAATGACCTAAATATTCAACCAATGACACAAAATCACTTATTGGATGCACAAGACTGGTTAAAAACCCTAACTAGATTAGAATAATCCGAGGGAGGTCGAAAATGACCTAAATGTTCAACCAATGACACAAAATAACTTTTTGGATGCACAAGATTGGTTAAAAACCCTAACTGGATTAGAATAAGCCTAGGGAGGTCGAAAATGACCTAAATGTTCAACCAATGACACATAATCACTTATCGGATGCACAAGATTGGTTAAAAAACCTATTTGGATTAGAATAAGCCTAGGGAGGACGAAAGTGACCTAAATGTCCAACCAATGACACAAAATAACATATTGGATGCACAAGATTGGTTAAAAACCCCAATTGGATTAGAATAAGCCTAAGGGAACGAAAATAACCTAAATGTTCAACCAATGACACAAAATCACATATTGGATGCACAATACTGGTTAAAAACCCTAATTGGATTAGCATAAGCCTAGGGAGGACGAAAATGACCTAAATATTCAACCAATGACACAAAATAACTTTTCGGATGCACAAGATTGGTTAAAAACCCTATTTGGATTAGAATAAGCCTAGGGAAGACGAAAATGACCTAAATATTCAACCAATGACACAAAATCCCTTATCGGATGCACAAGATTGGTTAAAAACCCCAAATGGATTAGAATAAGCCTAGGGAGGACGAAAGTGACCTAAATGTCCAACCAATGACACAAAATAACATATTGGATGCACAAGATTGGTTAAAAACCCCAATTGGATTAGAATAAGCCTAAGGGAACGAAAATAACCTAAATGTTCAACCAATGACACAAAATCACATATTGGATGCACAATACTGGTTAAAAACCCTAATTGGATTAGCATAAGCCTAGGGAGGACGAAAATGACCTAAATATTCAACCAATGACACAAAATAACTTTTTGGATGCACAAGATTGGTTAAAAACCCTATTTGGATTAGAATAAGCCTAGGGAGGTCGAAAATGACCTAAATGTGCAACCAATGACACAAAATAACATATTGTATGCACAAGATTGGTTAAAAACCCCAAATGGATTAGAATAAGCCTAGGGAGGACGAAAATGACCTAAATATTCAACCAATGACACAAAATCACATATTGGATGCACAATACTTGTTAAAAACCCTAATCGGATTAGCATAAGCCTAGGGAGGACGAAAATGACCTAAATATTCAACCAATGACACAAAATCACTTATCGGATGCACAAGATTGGTTAAAAAACCTATTTGGATTAGAATAAGCCTAGGGAGGACGAAAATGACCTAAATGTTCAACCAATGACACAAAATCACTTATTGGATGCACAAGATTGGTTAAAAACCCTAATTGGATTAGAATAAGCCTAGCGGGGACGAAAATGACCTAAATGTGCAACCAATGACACAAAATAACATATTGGATGCACTAGAGTGGTTAAAAACCCTAATTGGATTAGAATAATCCTAGGGAGGACGAAAATGACCTAAATATTCAACCAATGACACAAAATAACTTTTCGGATGCACAAGATTGGTTAAAAACCCTATTTGGATTAGAATAAGCCTAGGGAGGACGAAAGTGACCTAAATGTGCAACCAATGACACAAAATAACATATTGTATGCACAAGATTGGTTAAAAACCCTAATTGGATTAGAATAAGCCTAGGGAGGTCGAAAATGACCTAAATGTTCAACCAATGACACAAAATCACTTATTGGATGCACAAGATTGGTTAAAAACCCTAATTGGATTGGAATAATCCTAGGGATGACGAAAATGACCTAAATGTTCAACAAATGACACAAACGCACTTATTGGATGCACAAGATTGGTTAAAAACCCTAATTGGATTAGAATAAGCTTCGCGGGGACGAAAATGACCTAAATGTGCAACCAATGACTCAAAATAACATATTGGATGCACTAGAGTGGTTTAAAACCCTAATTGGATTAGAATAAGCCTAGGGAGGACGAAAATGACCTAAATGTTCAACCAATGACACAAAATAACTTTTCGGATGCACAAGATTGGTTAAAAACCCTATTTGGATTAGAATAAGCCTAGGGAGGACGAAAGTGACCTAAATGTGCAACCAATGACACAAAATAACATATTGTATGCACAAGATTGGTTAAAAACCCTAATTGGATTAGAATAAGCCTAGGGAGGTCGAAAATGACCTAAATGTTCAACCAATGACACAAAATCACTTATTGGATGCACAAGATTGGTTAAAAACCCTAATTGGATAAGAATAAGCCTAGGGAAGACGAAAATGACCTAAATGTTCAATCAATGACACAAAATTACATATTGGATGCACAAGATTGGTTAAAAACCCCAATTGGATTAGAATAAGCCTAAGGGAACGAAAATAACCTAAATGTTCAACCAATGACACAAAATCACTTATTGGATGCACAAGACTGGTTAAAAACCCTAATTGGATTAGAATAAGCCTAAAGAGGACGAAAATGACCTAAATGTTCAACCAATGAAACAAAATCACATATTGGATGCACAATACTGGTTAAAAACCCTAATTGGATTAGCATAAGCCTAGGGATGATGAAAATGACCTAAATGTTCAACCAATGACACAAAATAACATATTGGATTCACTAGAGTGGCTAAAAACCCTAATTGGATTAGAATAAGCCTAGGGAGGACGAAAATGACCTAAATATTCAACCAATGACACAAAATAACTTTTCGGATGCACAAGATTAGTTAAAAACCCTATTTGGATTAGAATAAGCCTAGGGAGGACGAAAGTGACCTAAATGTGCAACCAATGACACAAAATAACATATTGTATGCACGAGATTGGTTAAAAACCCCAATTGGATTAGAATAAGCCTAGGGAGGACGAAAATGACCTAAATATTCAACCAATGACACAAAATCACTTATTGGATGCACAAGACTGGTTAAAAACCCTAATTGGATTGGAATAAGCATGGGGATGACGAAAATTACCTAAATGTTCAACCAATGACACAAAATCACTTATTGGATGCACAAGATTGGTTAAAAACCCTAATTGGATTAGAATAAGCTTAGCGGGGACGAAAATGACCTAAATGTGCAACCAATGACTCAAAATAACATATTGGATGCACTAGAGTGGTTAAAAACCCTAATTGGATTAGAATAAGCCTAGGGAGGACGAAAATGACCTAAATATTCAACCAATGACACAAAATAACTTTTCGGATGCCCAAGATTGGTTAAAAACCCTATTTGGATTAGAATAAGCCTAGGGAGGACGAAAGTGACCTAAATGTGCAACCAATGACACAAAATAACATATTGTATGCACAAGATTGGTTAAAAACCCCAATTGGATTAGAATAAGCCTAGGGAGGACGAAAATGACCTAAATATTCAACCAATGACACAAAATCACTTATTGGATGCACAAGACTGGTTAAAAACCCTAATTGGATTAGAATAAGCCTAAGGAGGACGAAAATGACCTAAATGTTCAACCAATGACACAAAATCACATCTTGGATGCACAATACTGGTTAAAAACCCTAATTGGATTAGCATAAGCCTAGGGAGGACGAAAATGACCTAAATATTCAACCAATGACACAAAATAACTTTTCGGATGCCCAAGATTGGTTAAAAACCCTATTTGGATTAGAATAAGCCTAGGGAGGACGAAAGTGACCTAAATGTGCAATTAATGACACAAAATAACTTATTGTATGCACAAGATTGGTTAAAAACCCCAATTGGATTAGAATAAGCCTAGGGAGGACGAAAATGACCTAAATATTCAACCAATGACACAAAATCACTTATTGGATGCACAAGACTGGTTAAAAACCCTAATTGGATTAGAATAAGCCTAAGGAGGACGAAAATGACCTAAATGTTCAACCAATGACACAAAATCACATCTTGGATGCACAATACTGGTTAAAAACCCTAATTGGATTAGCATAAGCCTAGGGAGGACGAAAATGACCTAAATATTCAACCAATGACACAAAATAACTTTTCGGATGCACAAGATTGGTTAAAAACCCTAATTGGATTAGAATAAGCCTAGGGAGGACGAAAGTGACCTAAATGTGCAACCAATGACACAAAATAACATATTGTATGCACAAGATTGGTTAAAAACCCCAAATGGATTAGAATAAGCCTAGGGAGGACGAAAATGACCTAAATATTCAACCAATGACACAAAATCACATATTGGATGCACAATAATGGTTAAAAACCCTAATCGGATTAGCATAAGCCTAGGGAGGACGAAAATGACCTAAATATTCAACCAATGACACAAAATAACTTTTCGGATGCCCAAGATTGGTTAAAAACCCTATTTGGATTAGAATAAGCCTAGGGAGGACGAAAGTGACCTAAATGTGCAACCAATGACACAAAATAACATATTGTATGCACAAGATTGGTTAAAAACCCCAAATGGATTAGAATATGCCTAGGGAGGACGAAAATGACCTAAATATTCAACCAATGACACAAAATCACTTATCGGATGCACAAGATTGGTTAAAAAACCTATTTGGATTAGAATAAGCCTTGGGAGGACGAAAATGACCTAAATGTTCAACCAATGACACAAAATCACTTATTGGATGCACAAGATTGGTTAAAAACCCTAATTGGATTAGAATAAGCCTAGCGGGGACGAAAATGACATAAATGTGCAACCAATGACTCAAAACAACATATTGGATGCACTAGAGTGGTTAAAAACCCTAATTGGATTAGAATAATCATAGGGAGGACGAAAATGACCTAAATATTCAACCAATGACACAAAATAACTTTTCGGATGCACAAGATTGGTTAAAAACCCTATTTGGATTAGAATAAGCCTAGGGAGGACGAAAGTGACCTAAATGTGCAACCAATGACACAAAATAACATATTGTATGCACGAGATTGGTTAAAAACCCCAATTGGATTAGAATAAGCCTAGGGAGGACGAAAATGACCTAAATATTCAACCAATGACACAAAATCACATATTGGATGCACAATACGGGTTAAAAACCCTAATTGGATTAGCATAAGCCTAGGGAGGACGAAAATGACCTAAATATTCAACCAATGACACAAAATAACTTTTCGGATGCACAAGATTGGTTAAAAACCCTATTTGGATTAGAATAAGCCTAGGGAGGACGAAAGTGACCTAAATGTGCAACTAATGACACAAAATAACTTATTGTATGCACAAGATTGGTTAAAAACCCCAAATGGATTAGAATAAGCCTAGGGAGGACGAAAATGACCTAAATATTCAACCAATGACACAAAATCACATATTGGATGCACAATACTGGTTAAAAACCCTAATCGGATTAGCAAAAGCCTAGGGAGGACGAAAATGACCTAAATATTCAACCAATGACACAAAATAACTTTTCGGATGCACAAGATTGGTTAAAAACCCTAACTAGATTAGAATAAGCCGAGGGAGGTCGAAAATGACCTAAATGTTCAACCAATGACACAAAATAACTTTTTGGATGCACAAGATTGGTTAAAAACCCTTACTGGATTAGAATAAGCCTAGGGAGGTCGAAAATGAACTATATGTTCAACCAATGACACAAAATCACTTATCGGATGCACAAGATTGGTTAAAAAACCTATTTGGATTAGAATAAGCCTAGGGAGGACGAAAGTGACCTAAATGTCCAACCAATGACACAAAATAACATATTGGATGCACAAGATTGGTTAAAAACCCCAATTGGATTAGAATAAGCCTAAGGGAACGAAAATAACCTAAATGTTCAACCAATGACACAAAATCACATATTGGATGCACAATACTGGTTAAAAACCCTAATTGGATTAGCATAAGCCTAGGGAGGACGAAAATGACCTAAATATTCAACCAATGACACAAAATAACTTTTCGGATGCACAAGATTGGTTAAAAACCCTATTTGGATTAGAATAAGCCTAGGGAAGACGAAAATGACCTAAATATTCAACCAATGACACAAAATCCCTTATCGGATGCACAAGATTGGTTAAAAACCCCAAATGGATTAGAATAAGCCTAGGGAGGACGAAAGTGACCTAAATGTCCAACCAATGACACAAAATAACATATTGGATGCACAAGATTGGTTAAAAACCCCAATTGGATTAGAATAAGCCTAAGGGAACGAAAATAACCTAAATGTTCAACCAATGACACAAAATCACATATTGGATGCACAATACTGGTTAAAAACCCTAATTGGATTAGCATAAGCCTAGGGAGGACGAAAATGACCTAAATATTCAACCAATGACACAAAATAACTTTTCGGATGCACAAGATTGGATAAAAACCCTATTTGGATTAGAATAAGCCTAGGGAGGACGAAAGTGACCTAAATGTGCAACTAATGACACAAAATAACTTATTGTATGCACAAGGTTGGTTAAAAACCCCAATTGGATTAGAATAAGCCTAGGGAGGACGAAAATGACCTAAATATTCAACCAATGACACAAAATCACTTATTGGATGCACAAGACTGGTTAAAAACCCTAATTGGATTAGAATAAGCCTAAGGAGGACGAAAATGACCTAAATGTTCAACCAATGACACAAAATCACATATTGGATGCACAATACTGGTTAAAAACCCTAATTGGATTAGAATAAGCCTAAGGAGGACGAAAATGACCTAAATGTTCAACCAATGACACAAAATCACATATTGGATGCACAATACTGGTTAAAAACCCTAATTGGATTAGCATAAGCCTAGGGAGGACGAAAATGACCTAAATATTCAACCAATGACACAAAATAACTTTTCGGATGCACAAGATTGGTTAAAAACCCTATTTGGATTGGAATAAGCCTAGGGAGGACGAAAGTGACCTAAATGTGCAACCAACGACACAAAATAACATATTGTATGCACAAGATTGGTTAAAAACCCCAATTGGATTAGAATAAGCCTAGGGAGGACGAAAATGACCTAAGTATTCAACCAATGACACAAAATCACTTATTGGATGCACAAGACTGGTTAAAAACCCTAATTGGATTAGAATAAGCCTAAGGAGGACGAAAATGACATAAATGTTCAACCAATGACACAAAATCACATATTGGATGCACAATACTAGTTAAAAACCCTAATTGGATTAGCATAAGCCTAGGGAGGACGAAAATGACCTAAATATTCAACCAATGACACAAAATAACTTTTCGGATGCACAAGATTGGTTAAAAACCCTATTTGGATTAGAATAAGCCTAGGGAGGACGAAAGTGACCTAAATGTGCAACTAATGACACAAAATAACATATTGTATGCACAAGATTGGTTAAAAACCCCAATTGGATTAGAATAAGCCTAGGGAGGACGAAAATGACCTAAATATTCAACCAATGACACAAAATCACTTATTGGATGCACAAGACTGGTTAAAAACCCTAATTGGATTAGAATAAGCCTAAGGAGGACGAAAATGACCTAAATGTTCAACCAATGACACGAAATCACATATTGGATGCACAATACTGGTTAAAAACCCTAATTGGATTAGCATAAGCCTAGGGAGGACGAAAATGACCTAAATATTCAACCAATGACACAAAATAACTTTTCGGATGCACAAGATTGGTTAAAAACCCTATTTGGATTAGAATAAGCCTAGGGAGGACGAAAGTGACCTAAATGTGCAACCAATGACACAAAATAACATATTGTATGCACGAGATTGGTTAAAAACCCCAATTGGATTAGAATAAGCCTAGGGAGGACGAAAATGACCTAAATATTCAACCAATGACACAAAATCACATATTGGATGCACAATACTTGTTAAAAACCCTAATTGGATTAGCATAAGCCTAGGGAGGACGAAAATGACCTAAATATTCAACCAATGACACAAAATAACTTTTCGGATGCACAAGATTGGTTAAAAACCCTATTTGGATTAGAATAAGCCTAGGGAGGACGAAAGTGACCTAAATGTGCAACTAATGACACAAAATAACTTATTGTATGCACAAGATTGGTTAAAAACCCCAAATGGATTAGAATAAGCCTAGGGAGGACGAAAATGACCTAAATATTCAACCAATGACACAAAATCACATATTGGATGCACAATACTGGTTAAAAACCCTAATTGGATTAGCATAAGCCTAGGGAGGACGAAAATGACCTAAATATTCAACCAATGACACAAAATTACTTTTCGGATGCACAAGATTGGTTAAAAACCCTATTTGGATTAGAATAAGCCTAGGGAGGACGAAAGTGACCTAAATGTGCAACCAATGACACAAAATAACATATTGTATGCACAAGATTGGTTAAAAACCCCAAATGGATTAGAATATGCCTTGGGAGGACGAAAATGACCTAAATATTCAACCAATGACATAAAATCACTTATCGGATGCACAAGATTGGTTAAAAAACCTATTTGGATTAGAATAAGCCTAGGGAGGACGAAAATGACCTAAATGTTCAACCAATGACACAAAATCACTTATTGGATGCACAAGATTGGTTAAAAACCCTAATTGGATTAGAATAAGCCTAGCGGGGACGAAAATGACCTAAATGTGCAACCAATGACACAAAATAACATATTGGATGCACTAGAGTGGTTAAAAACCCTAATTGGATTAGAATAAGCCTAGGGAGGACGAAAATGACCTAAATGTTCAACCAATGACACAAAATCACTTATTGGATGCACAAGATTGGTTAAAAACCCTAATTGGATTAGAATAAGCCTATGGAGGACGAAAATGACCTAAATGTTCAACCAATGACACAAAATGACACAAAATCACATATTGGATGTACAAGATTGGTTAAAAACCCTAATTGGATTAGAATAAGCCTAGGGAGGACGAAAATGACCTAAATGTTCAACCAATGACACAAAATCACATATTGGATGCACAAGATTGGTTAAAAACCCTAATTGGATTAGAATAAGCCTAGGGAGGACGAAAATGACCTAAATGTTCAACCAATGACACAAAATCATATATTGGATGCACAAGATTGTTTAAAAACCCTAATTGGATTAGAATAAGCCTAGGGAGGACGAAAATGACCTAAATGTTCAACCAATGACACAAAATGACACAAAATCACATATTGGATGCACAAGATTGGTTAAAAACTCTAATTGGATTAGAATAAGCCTTGGGAGGACGAAAATGACCTAAATGTTCAACCAACGACACAAAATGACACAAAATTACATATTGGATGCACAAGATTGGTTAAAAACCCTAATTGGATTAGAATAAGCCTATGGAGGACAAAAATGACCTAAATGTTCAACCAATGTTACAAAATCACATATTGGATGCACAAGATTGGTTAAAAACCCTAATTGGATTAGAATAAGCCTAGGGAGGACGAAAATGACCTAAATGTTCAACCAATGACACAAAATGACACAAAATCACATATTGGATGCACAAGATTGGTTAAAAACCCTAAAACCCTAATTGGATTAGAATAAGCCTAGAGAGGACGAAAATGACCTAAATGTTCAACCAATGACACAAAATCACATATTGGATGCACAAGATTGGTTAAAAACCCTAATTGGATTAGAATAAGCCTAGGGAGGACAAAAATGACCTAAATGTTCAACCAATGACACAAAATCACTTATTGGATGCACAAGATTGGTTAAAAACCCTAATTGGATTAGAATAAGCCTAGGGAGGACGAAAATGACCTAAATGTTCAACCAATGACAAAAAATCACTTGTTGGATGCACAAGATTGGTTAAAAACCCTAATTGAATTAGAATAAGTCCAAGGATGACGAAAATGACCTAAATGTTCAACCAATGACACAAAATCACTTATTGGATGCACAAGATTGGTTAAAAACCCTAATTGGATTAGAATAAGCCTAGGGAGGACGAAAATGACCTAAATATTCAACCAATGACACAAAATCACTTATTGGATGCACAAGACTGGTTAAAAACCCTAATTGGATTAGAATAAGCCTAAGGAGGACGAAAATGACCTAAATGTTCAACCAATGACACAAAATCACATCTTGGATGCACAATACTGGTTAAAAACCCTAATTGGATTAGCATAAGCCTAGGGAGGACGAAAATGACCTAAATATTCAACCAATGACACAAAATAACTTTTCGGATGCACAAGATTGGTTAAAAACCCTAATTGGATTAGAATAAGCCTAGGGAGGACGAAAGTGACCTAAATGTGCAACCAATGACACAAAATAACATATTGTATGCACAAGATTGGTTAAAAACCCCAAATGGATTAGAATAAGCCTAGGGAGGACGAAAATGACCTAAATATTCAACCAATGACACAAAATCACATATTGGATGCACAATAATGGTTAAAAACCCTAATCGGATTAGCATAAGCCTAGGGAGGACGAAAATGACCTAAATATTCAACCAATGACACAAAATAACTTTTCGGATGCCCAAGATTGGTTAAAAACCCTATTTGGATTAGAATAAGCCTAGGGAGGACGAAAGTGACCTAAATGTGCAACCAATGACACAAAATAACATATTGTATGCACAAGATTGGTTAAAAACCCCAAATGGATTAGAATAAGCCTAGGGAGGACGAAAATGACCTAAATATTCAACCAATGACACAAAATCACTTATCGGATGCACAAGATTGGTTAAAAAACCTATTTGGATTAGAATAAGCCTTGGGAGGACGAAAATGACCTAAATGTTCAACCAATGACACAAAATCACTTATTGGATGCACAAGATTGGTTAAAAACCCTAATTGGATTAGAATAAGCCTAGCGGGGACGAAAATGACCTAAATGTGCAACCAATGACACAAAACAACATATTGGATGCACTAGAGTGGTTAAAAACCCTAATTGGATTAGAATAATCATAGGGAGGACGAAAATGACCTAAATATTCAACCAATGACACAAAATAACTTTTCGGATGCACAAGATTGGTTAAAAACCCTATTTGGATTAGAATAAGCCTAGGGAGGACGAAAGTGACCTAAATGTGCAACCAATGACACAAAATAACATATTGTATGCACGAGATTGGTTAAAAACCCCAATTGGATTAGAATAAGCCTAGGGAGGACGAAAATGACCTAAATATTCAACCAATGACACAAAATCACATATTGGATGCACAATACTGGTTAAAAACCCTAATCGGATTAGCATAAGCCTAGGGAGGACGAAAATGACCTAAATATTCAACCAATGACACAAAATAACTTTTTGGATGCCCAAGATTGGTTAAAAACCCTATTTGGATTAGAATAAGCCTAGGGAGGACGAAAGTGACCTAAATGTGCAACTAATGACACAAAATAACTTATTGTATGCACAAGATTGGTTAAAAACCCCAATTGGATTAGAATAAGCCTAGGGAGGACGAAAATGACCTAAATATTCAACCAATGACACAAAATCACTTATTGGATGCACAAGACTGGTTAAAAACCCTAATTGGATTAGAATAAGCCTAAGGAGGACGAAAATGACCTAAATGTTCAACCAATGACACAAAATCACATATTGGATGCACAATACTGGTTAAAAACCCTAATTGGATTAGCATAAGCCTAGGGAGGACGAATATGACCTAAATATTCAACCAATGACACAAAATATTTTTTCGGATGCACAAGATTGGTTAAAAACCCTATTTGGATTAGAATAAGCCTAGGGAGGACGAAAGTGACCTAAATGTGCAACCAATGACACAAAATAACATATTGTATGCACAAGATTGGTTAAAAACCCCAAATGGATTAGAATAAGCCTAGGGAGGACGATAATGACCTAAATATTCAACCAATGACACAAAATCACATATTGGATGCACAATACTGGTTAAAAACCCTAATCGGATTAGCATAAGCCTAGGGAGGACGAAAATGACCTAAATATTCAACCAATGACACAAAATAACTTTTCGGATGCACAAGATTGGTTAAAAACCCTATTTGGATTAGAATAAGCCTAGGGAGGACGAAAGTGACCTAAATGTGCAACTAATGACACAAAATAACTTATTGTATGCACAAGATTGGTTAAAAACCCCAAATGGATTAGAATAAGCCTAGGGAGGACGAAAATGACCTAAATATTCAACCAATGACACAAAATCACATATTGGATGCACAATACTGGTTAAAAACCCTAATTGGATTAGCATAAGCCTAGGGAGGACGAAAATGACCTAAATATTCAACCAATGACACAAAATAACTTTTCGGATGCACAAGATTGGATAAAAACCCTATTTGGATTAGAATAAGCCTAGGGAGGACGAAAGTGACCTAAATGTGCAACTAATGACACAAAATAACTTATTGTATGCACAAGGTTGGTTAAAAACCCCAATTGGATTAGAATAAGCCTAGGGAGGACGAAAATGACCTAAATATTCAACCAATGACACAAAATCACTTATTGGATGCACAAGACTGGTTAAAAACCCTAATTGGATTAGAATAAGCCTAAGGAGGACGAAAATGACCTAAATGTTCAACCAATGACACAAAATCACATATTGGATGCACAATACTGGTTAAAAACCCTAATTGGATTAGAATAAGCCTAAGGAGGACGAAAATGACCTAAATGTTCAACCAATGACACAAAATCACATATTGGATGCACAATACTGGTTAAAAACCCTAATTGGATTAGCATAAGCCTAGGGAGGACGAAAATGACCTAAATATTCAACCAATGACACAAAATAACTTTTCGGATGCACAAGATTGGTTAAAAACCCTATTTGGATTGGAATAAGCCTAGGGAGGACGAAAGTGACCTAAATGTGCAACCAACGACACAAAATAACATATTGTATGCACAAGATTGGTTAAAAACCCCAATTGGATTAGAATAAGCCTAGGGAGGACGAAAATGACCTAAGTATTCAACCAATGACACAAAATCACTTATTGGATGCACAAGACTGGTTAAAAACCCTAATTGGATTAGAATAAGCCTAAGGAGGACGAAAATGACATAAATGTTCAACCAATGACACAAAATCACATATTGGATGCACAATACTAGTTAAAAACCCTAATTGGATTAGCATAAGCCTAGGGAGGACGAAAATGACCTAAATATTCAACCAATGACACAAAATAACTTTTCGGATGCACAAGATTGGTTAAAAACCCTATTTGGATTAGAATAAGCCTAGGGAGGACGAAAGTGACCTAAATGTGCAACTAATGACACAAAATAACATATTGTATGCACAAGATTGGTTAAAAACCCCAATTGGATTAGAATAAGCCTAGGGAGGACGAAAATGACCTAAATATTCAACCAATGACACAAAATCACTTATTGGATGCACAAGACTGGTTAAAAACCCTAATTGGATTAGAATAAGCCTAAGGAGGACGAAAATGACCTAAATGTTCAACCAATGACACGAAATCACATATTGGATGCACAATACTGGTTAAAAACCCTAATTGGATTAGCATAAGCCTAGGGAGGACGAAAATGACCTAAATATTCAACCAATGACACAAAATAACTTTTCGGATGCACAAGATTGGTTAAAAACCCTATTTGGATTAGAATAAGCCTAGGGAGGACGAAAGTGACCTAAATGTGCAACCAATGACACAAAATAACATATTGTATGCACAAGATTGGTTAAAAACCCCAAATGGATTAGAATATGCCTAGGGAGGACGAAAATGACCTAAATATTCAACCAATGACACAAAATCACTTATTGGATGCACAAGATTGGTTCAAAAACCTATTTTGATTAGAATAAGCCTAGGGAGGACGAAAATGACCTAAATGTTCAACCAATGACACAAAATCACTTATTGGATGCACAAGATTGGTTAAAAACCCTAATTGGATTAGAATAAGCCTAGCGGGGACGAAAATGACCTAAATGTGCAACCAATGACTCAAAACAACATATTGGATGCACTAGAGTGGTTAAAAACCCTAATTGGATTAGAATAATCATAGGGAGGACGAAAATGACCTAAATTTTCAACCAATGACACAAAATAACTTTTCGGATGCACAAGATTGGTTAAAAACCCTATTTGGATTAGAATAAGCCTAGGGAGGACGAAAGTGACCTAAATGTGCAACCAATGACACAAAATAACATATTGTATGCACGAGATTGGTTAAAAACCCCAATTGGATTAGAATAAGCCTAGGGAGGACGAAAATGACCTAAATATTCAACCAATGACACAAAATCACTTATCGGATGCACAAGATTGGTTAAAAAACCTATTTGGATTAGAATAAGCCTAGGGAGGACGAAAATGACCTAAATGTTCAACCAATGACACAAAATCACTTATTGGATGCACAAGATTGGTTAAAAACCCTAATTGGATTAGAATAAGCCTAGGGAGGACGAAAATGACCTAAATGTGCAACCAATGACACAAAATCACATATTGGATGCACAAGATTGGTTAAAAACCCTAATTGGATTAGAAAAAGCCTAGGGAGGACGAAAATGACCTAAATGTGCAACCAATGACACAAAATCACATATTGGATGCACAAGATTGGTTAAAAACCCTAATTGGATTAGAATAAGCCTAGGGAGGACGAAAATGACCTAAATGTTCAACCAATGACACGAAATGACACAAAATCACATATTGGATGCACAAGATTGGTTAAAAACCCTAATTGGATTAGAATAAGCCTAGGGAGGACGAAAATGACCTAAATGTTCAACCAATGACACAAAATCACATATTGGATGCACAAGATTAATTAAAAACCCTAATTGGATTAGAATAAGCATAGGGAGGACGAAAATGACCTAAATGTTCAACCAATAACACAAAATCACATATTGGATGCACAAGATTGGTTAAAAACCCTAATTGGATTAGAATAAGCCTAGGGAGGACGAAAATGACCTAAATGTTCAACCAATGACATAAAATGACACAAAATCACATATTGGATGCACAAGATTGGTTAAAAACCCAAATTGGTTTAAAATAAGCCTAGGGAGGACGAAAATGACCTAAATGTTCAACCAATGACACAAAATGACACAAAATCACATATTGGATGCATAAGATTGGTTAAAAACCCTAATTGGATTAGAATAAGCCTAGCGAGGACGAAAACTACCTAATTGGATTACCAATGACATAAAATCACTTATTATATGCACAAGATTGGTTAAAAACCCTAATTGGATTAGAATAAACCTAGGGAGGACAAAAATGACCTAAATGTGCAACCAATGACACAAAATAACATATTGGATGCACAAGATTGGTTAAAAACCCTAATTGGATTAGAATAAGCCTAGGGAGGACGAAAATGACCTAAATGTTCAACCAATGACACAAAATAACTTATTGGATGCACAAGATTGGTTAAAAACCCTAATTGGATAAGAATAAGCCTAGGGAAGACGAAAATGACCTAAATGTTCAATCAATGACACAAAATAACATATTGGATGCACAAGATTGGTTAAAAACCCCAATTGGATTAGAATAAGCCTAAGGGAACAAAAATAACCTAAATGTTCAACCAATGACACAAAATCACTTATTGGATGCACAAGACTGGTTAAAAACCCTAATTGGATTAGAATAAGGCTAGGGAGGACGAAAATGACCTAAATGTTCAACCAATGAAACAAAATCACATATTGGATGCACAATACTGGTTAAAAACCCTAATTGGATTAGCATAAGCCTAGGGATGATGAAAATGACCTAAATGTTCAACCAATGACACAAAATAACATATTGGATTCACTAGAGTGGCTAAAAACCCTAATTGGATTAGAATAAGCCTAGGGAGGACGAAAATGACCTAAATATTCAACCAATGACACAAAATCACTTATCGGATGCACAAGATTGGTTAAAAAACCTATTTGGATTAGAATAAGCCTAGGGAGGACGAAAATGACCTAAATGTTCAACCAATGACACAAAATCACTTATTGGATGCACAAGATTCGTTAAAAACCCTAATTGGATTAGAATAAGCCTAGCGGGGACGAAAATGACCTAAATGTGCAACCAATGACACAAAATAACATATTGGATGCACTAGAGTGGTTAAAAACCCTAATTGGATTAGAATAAGCCTAGGGAGGACGAAAATGACCTAAATATTCAACCAATGACACAAAATAACTTTTCGGATGCACAAGATTAGTTAAAAACCCTATTTGGATTAGAATAAGCCTAGGGAGGACGAAAGTGACCTAAATGTGCAACCAATGACACAAAATAACATATTGTATGCACGAGATTGGTTAAAAACCCCAATTGGATTAGAATAAGCCTAGGGAGGACGAAAATGACCTAAATATTCAACCAATGACACAAAATCACTTATTGGATGCACAAGACTGGTTAAAAACCCTAATTGGATTGGAATAAGCATGGGGATGACGAAAATTACCTAAATGTTCAACCAATGACACAAAATCACTTATTGGATGCACAAGATTGGTTAAAAACCCTAATTGGATTAGAATAAGCTTAGCGGGGACGAAAATGACCTAAATGTGCAACCAATGACTCAAAATAACATATTGGATGCACTAGAGTGGTTAAAAACCCTAATTGGATTAGAATAAGCCTAGGGAGGACGAAAATGACCTAAATATTCAACCAATGACACAAAATAACTTTTCGGATGCCCAAGATTGGTTAAAAACCCTATTTGGATTAGAATAAGCCTAGGGAGGACGAAAGTGACCTAAATGTGCAACTAATGACACAAAATAACTTATTGTATGCACAGGATTGGTTAAAAACCCCAATTGGATTAGAATAAGCCTAGGGAGGACGAAAATGACCTAAATATTCAACCAATGACACAAAATCACTTATTGGATGCACAAGACTGGTTAAAAACCCTAATTGGATTAGAATAAGCCTAAGGAGGACGAAAATGACCTAAATGTTCAACCAATGACACAAAATCACATATTGGATGCACAATACTGGTTAAAAACCCTAATTGGATTAGCATAAGCCTAGGGAGGACGAAAATGACCTAAATATTCAACCAATGACACAAAATCACTTATTGGATGCACAAGACTGGTTAAAAACCCTATTTGGATTAGCATAAGCCTAGGGAGGACGAAAATGACCTAAATATTCAACCAATGACACAAAATAACTTTTCGGATGCACAAGATTGGTTAAAAACCCTATTTGGATTAGAATAAGCCTAGGGAGGACGAAAGTGACCTAAATGTGCAACCAATGACACAAAATAACATATTGTATGCACGAGATTGGTTAAAAACCCCAATTGGATTAGAATAAGCCTAGGGAGGACGAAAATGACCTAAATATTCAACCAATGACACAAAATCACATATTGGATGCACAATACTTGTTAAAAACCCTAATTGGATTAGCATAAGCCTAGGGAGGACGAAAATGACCTAAATATTCAACCAATGACACAAAATAACTTTTCGGATGCACAAGATTGGTTAAAAACCCTATTTGGATTAGAATAAGCCTAGGGAGGACGAAAGTGACCTAAATGTGCAACTAATGACACAAAATAACTTATTGTATGCACAAGATTGGTTAAAAACCCCAAATGGATTAGAATAAGCCTAGGGAGGACGAAAATGACCTAAATATTCAACCAATGACACAAAATCACATATTGGATGCACAATACTGGTTAAAAACCCTAATTGGATTAGCATAAGCCTAGGGAGGACGAAAATGACCTAAATATTCAACCAATGACACAAAATAACTTTTCGGATGCACAAGATTGGATAAAAACCCTATTTGGATTAGAATAAGCCTAGGGAGGACGAAAGTGACCTAAATGTGCAACTAATGACACAAAATAACTTATTGTATGCACAAGGTTGGTTAAAAACCCCAATTGGATTAGAATAAGCCTAGGGAGGACGAAAATGACCTAAATATTCAACCAATGACACAAAATCACTTATTGGATGCACAAGACTGGTTAAAAACCCTAATTGGATTAGAATAAGCCTAAGGAGGACGAAAATGACCTAAATGTTCAACCAATGACACAAAATCACATATTGGATGCACAATACTGGTTAAAAACCCTAATTGGATTAGAATAAGCCTAAGGAGGACGAAAATGACCTAAATGTTCAACCAATGACACAAAATCACATATTGGATGCACAATACTGGTTAAAAACCCTAATTGGATTAGCATAAGCCTAGGGAGGACGAAAATGACCTAAATATTCAACCAATGACACAAAATAACTTTTCGGATGCACAAGATTGGTTAAAAACCCTATTTGGATTGGAATAAGCCTAGGGAGGACGAAAGTGACCTAAATGTGCAACCAACGACACAAAATAACATATTGTATGCACAAGATTGGTTAAAAACCCCAATTGGATTAGAATAAGCCTAGGGAGGACGAAAATGACCTAAGTATTCAACCAATGACACAAAATCACTTATTGGATGCACAAGACTGGTTAAAAACCCTAATTGGATTAGAATAAGCCTAAGGAGGACGAAAATGACATAAATGTTCAACCAATGACACAAAATCACATATTGGATGCACAATACTAGTTAAAAACCCTAATTGGATTAGCATAAGCCTAGGGAGGACGAAAATGACCTAAATATTCAACCAATGACACAAAATAACTTTTCGGATGCACAAGATTGGTTAAAAACCCTATTTGGATTAGAATAAGCCTAGGGAGGACGAAAATGACCTAAATGTGCAACCAATGACACAAAATAACATATTGTATGCACAAGATTGGTTAAAAACCCCAAATGGATTAGAATAAGCCTAGGGAGGACGAAAATGACCTAAATATTCAACCAATGACACAAAATCACATATTGGATGCACAATACTGGTTAAAAACCCTAATTGGATTAGAATAAGCCTAGGGAGGACGAAAATGACCTAAATATTCAACCAATGACACAAAATAACTTTTCGGATGCACAAGATTGGTTAAAAACCCTATTTGGATTAGAATAAGCCTAGGGAGGACGAAAGTGACCTAAATGTGCAACCAATGACACAAAATAACATATTGTATGCACAAGATTGGTTAAAAACCCCAAATGGATTAGAATAAGCCTAGGGAAGACGAAAATGACCTAAATATTCAACCAATGACACAAAATCACTTATTGGATGCACAAGACTGGTTAAAAACCCTAATTGGATTAGAATAAGCCTAAGGAGGACGAAAATGACCTAAATGTTCAACCAATGACACAAAATCACATATTGGATGCACAATACTGGTTAAAAACCCTAATCGGATTAGCATAAGCCTAGGGAGGACGAAAATGACCTAAATATTCAACCAATGACACAAAATAACTTTTCGGATGCCCAAGATTGGTTAAAAACCCTATTTGGATTAGAATAAGCCTAGGGAGGACGAAAGTGACCTAAATGTGCAACTAATGACACAAAATAACTTATTGTATGCACAAGATTGGTTAAAAACCCCAATTGGATTAGAATAAGCCTAGGGAGGACGAAAATGACCTAAATATTCAACCAATGACACAAAATCACTTATTGGATGCACAAGACTGGTTAAAAACCCTAATTGGATTAGAATAAGCCTAAGGAGGACGAAAATGACCTAAATGTTCAACCAATGACACGAAATCACATATTGGATGCACAATACTGGTTAAAAACCCTAATTGGATTAGCATAAGCCTAGGGAGGACGAAAATGACCTAAATATTCAACCAATGACACAAAATAACTTTTCGGATGCACAAGATTGGTTAAAAACCCTATTTGGATTAGAATAAGCCTAGGGAGGACGAAAGTGACCTAAATGTGCAACCAATGACACAAAATAACATATTGGATGCACAAGATTGGTTAAAAACCCTAATTGGATTAGAATAAGCCTAGGGAGGTCGAAAATGACCTAAATGTTCAACCAATGACACAAAATCACTTATTGGATGCACAAGATTGGTTAAAAACCCTAATTGGATAAGAATAAGCCTAGGGAAGACGAAAATGACCTAAATGTTCAATCAATGACACAAAATTACATATTGGATGCACAAGATTGGTTAAAAACCCCAATTGGATTAGAATAAGCCTAAGGGAACGAAAATAACCTAAATGTTCAACCAATGACACAAAATCACTTATTGGATGCACAAGACTGGTTAAAAACCCTAATTGGATTAGAATAAGCCTAAAGAGGACGAAAATGACCTAAATGTTCAACCAATGAAACAAAATCACATATTGGATGCACAATACTGGTTAAAAACCCTAATTGGATTAGCATAAGCCTAGGGATGATGAAAATGACCTAAATGTTCAACCAATGACACAAAATAACATATTGGATTCACTAGAGTGGCTAAAAACCCTAATTGGATTAGAATAAGCCTAGGGAGGACGAAAATGACCTAAATATTCAACCAATGACACAAAATCACTTATCGGATGCACAAGATTGGTTAAAAAACCTATTTGGATTAGAATAAGCCTAGGGAGGACGAAAGTGACCTAAATGTCCAACCAATGACACAAAATAACATATTGGATGCACAAGATTGGTTAAAAACCCCAATTGGATTAGAATAAGCCTAAGGGAACGAAAATAACCTAAATGTTCAACCAATGACACAAAATCACTTATTGGATGCACAAGACTGGTTAAAAACCCTAATTGGATTAAAATAAGCCTAGGAAGAACGAAAATGACCTAAATGTTCAACCTATGACACAAAATAACTTTTCGGATGCACAAGATTGGTTAAAAACCCTATTTGGATTAGAATAAGCCTAGGGAGGACGAAAGTGACCTAAATGTGCAACCAATGACACAAAATAACATATTGTATGCACAAGATTGGTTAAAAACCCTAATTGGATTAGAATAAGCCTAGGGAGGACGAAAATGACCTAAATGTTCAACCAATGACACAAAATCACTTATTGGATGCACAAGATTGGTTAAAAACCCTAATTGGATTAGAATAAGCCTATGGAGGATGAAAATGACCTAAATGTTCAACCAATGACACAAAATCACTTATTGGATGCACAAGATTGGTTAAAAACCCTAATTGGATTAGAATAAGCCTAGGGAAGACGAAAATGACCTAAATGTTCAACCAATGACACAAAATCAATTATTGGATGCACAAGATTGGTTAAAAACTCTAATTGGATTAGAATAAGCCGATGGAGGATGAAAATAACCTAAATGTTAATCGAATGACACAAACGCATTTATTGGATGCACAAGATTCGTTAAAAGCCCTAATTATATTAGAATAAGCCTAGGGAGGACGAAAATGACCTAAATGTGCAACCAATGACACAAAATAACATATTGGATGCACAAGATTGGTTAAAAACCCCAATTGGATTAGAATAAGCCTAAGGAGGACGAAAATGACCTAAATGTTCAACCAAATGCACAAAATCACTTATCGGATGCACAAGATTGGTTAAAAACCCTATTTGGATTAGAATAAGCCTAGGGAGGACGAAAATGACCTAAATGTTCAACCAATGACACAAAATCACTTATTGGATGCACAAGATTGGTTAAAAACCCTAATTGGATTAGAATAAGCCTAGCGGGGACGAAAATGACCTAAATGTGCAACCAATGACACAAAATAACATATTGGATGCACTAGAGTGGTTAAAAACCCTAATTGGATTAGAATAAGCCTAGGGAGGACGAAAATGACCTAAATATTCAACCAATGACACAAAATAACTTTTCGAATGTACAAGATTGGTTAAAAACCCTATTTGGATTAGAATAAGCCTAGGGAGGACGAAAGTGACCTAAATGTGCAACCAATGACACAAAATAACATATTGTATGCACAAGATTGGTTAAAAACCCCAATTGGATTACAATAAGCCTAGGGAGGACGAAAATGACCTAAATATTCAACCAATGACACAAAATCACTTATTGGATTCACAAGACTGGTTAAAAACCCTAATTGGATTAGAATAAGCCTAAGGAGGACGAAAATGACCGAAATGTTCAACCAATGACACAAAATCACATATTGGATGCACAATACTGGTTAAAAACCTTAATTGGATTAGCATAAGCCTAGGGAGGACGAAAATGACCTAAATATTCAACCAATGACACAAAATAACTTTTTGGATGCACAAGATTGGTTAAAAACCCTAACTAGATTAGAATAAGCCGAGGGAGGTCGAAAATGACCTAAATGTTCAACCAATGACACAAAATAACTTTTTGGATGCACAAGATTGGTTAAAAACCCTTACTGGATTAGAATAAGCCTAGGGAGGTCGAAAATGAACTATATGTTCAACCAATGACACAAAATCACTTATCGGATGCACAAGATTGGTTAAAAAACCTATTTGGATTAGAATAAGCCTAGGGAGGACGAAAGTGACCTAAATGTCCAACCAATGACACAAAATAACATATTGGATGCACAAGATTGGTTAAAAACCCCAATTGGATTAGAATAAGCCTAAGGGAACGAAAATAACCTAAATGTTCAACCAATGACACAAAATCACATATTGGATGCACAATACTGGTTAAAAACCCTAATTGGATTAGCATAAGCCTAGGGAGGACGAAAATGACCTAAATATTCAACCAATGACACAAAATAACTTTTCGGATGCACAAGATTGGTTAAAAACCCTATTTGGATTAGAATAAGCCTAGGGAAGACGAAAATGACCTAAATATTCAACCAATGACACAAAATCCCTTATCGGATGCACAAGATTGGTTAAAAACCCCAAATGGATTAGAATAAGCCTAGGGAGGACGAAAGTGACCTAAATGTCCAACCAATGACACAAAATAACATATTGGATGCACAAGATTGGTTAAAAACCCCAATTGGATTAGAATAAGCCTAAGGGAACGAAAATAACCTAAATGTTCAACCAATGACACAAAATCACATATTGGATGCACAATACTGGTTAAAAACCCTAATTGGATTAGCATAAGCCTAGGGAGGACGAAAATGACCTAAATATTCAACCAATGACACAAAATAACTTTTCGGATGCACAAGATTGGATAAAAACCCTATTTGGATTAGAATAAGCCTAGGGAGGACGAAAGTGACCTAAATGTGCAACTAATGACACAAAATAACTTATTGTATGCACAAGGTTGGTTAAAAACCCCAATTGGATTAGAATAAGCCTAGGGAGGACGAAAATGACCTAAATATTCAACCAATGACACAAAATCACTTATTGGATGCACAAGACTGGTTAAAAACCCTAATTGGATTAGAATAAGCCTAAGGAGGACGAAAATGACCTAAATGTTCAACCAATGACACAAAATCACATATTGGATGCACAATACTGGTTAAAAACCCTAATTGGATTAGAATAAGCCTAAGGAGGACGAAAATGACCTAAATGTTCAACCAATGACACAAAATCACATATTGGATGCACAATACTGGTTAAAAACCCTAATTGGATTAGCATAAGCCTAGGGAGGACGAAAATGACCTAAATATTCAACCAATGACACAAAATAACTTTTCGGATGCACAAGATTGGTTAAAAACCCTATTTGGATTGGAATAAGCCTAGGGAGGACGAAAGTGACCTAAATGTGCAACCAACGACACAAAATAACATATTGTATGCACAAGATTGGTTAAAAACCCCAATTGGATTAGAATAAGCCTAGGGAGGACGAAAATGACCTAAGTATTCAACCAATGACACAAAATCACTTATTGGATGCACAAGACTGGTTAAAAACCCTAATTGGATTAGAATAAGCCTAAGGAGGACGAAAATGACATAAATGTTCAACCAATGACACAAAATCACATATTGGATGCACAATACTAGTTAAAAACCCTAATTGGATTAGCATAAGCCTAGGGAGGACGAAAATGACCTAAATATTCAACCAATGACACAAAATAACTTTTCGGATGCACAAGATTGGTTAAAAACCCTATTTGGATTAGAATAAGCCTAGGGAGGACGAAAGTGACCTAAATGTGCAACTAATGACACAAAATAACATATTGTATGCACAAGATTGGTTAAAAACCCCAATTGGATTAGAATAAGCCTAGGGAGGACGAAAATGACCTAAATATTCAACCAATGACACAAAATCACTTATTGGATGCACAAGACTGGTTAAAAACCCTAATTGGATTAGAATAAGCCTAAGGAGGACGAAAATGACCTAAATGTTCAACCAATGACACGAAATCACATATTGGATGCACAATACTGGTTAAAAACCCTAATTGGATTAGCATAAGCCTAGGGAGGACGAAAATGACCTAAATATTCAACCAATGACACAAAATAACTTTTCGGATGCACAAGATTGGTTAAAAACCCTATTTGGATTAGAATAAGCCTAGGGAGGACGAAAGTGACCTAAATGTGCAACCAATGACACAAAATAACATATTGTATGCACAAGATTGGTTAAAAACCCCAATTGGATTAGAATAAGCCTAGGGAGGACGAAAATGACCTAAATATTCAACCAATGACACAAAATCACTTATCGGATGCACAAGATTGGTTAAAAAACCTATTTGGATTAGAATAAGCCTAGGGAGGACGAAAATGACCTAAATGTTCAACCAATGACACAAAATCACTTATTGGATGCACAAGATTGGTTAAAAACCCTAATTGGATTAGAATAAGCCTAGCGGGGACGAAAATGACCTAAATGTGCAACCAATGACACAAAATAACATATTCGATGCACTAGAGTGGTTAAAAACCCTAATTGGATTAGAATAATCATAGGGAGGACGAAAATGACCTAAATATTCAACCAATGACACAAAATAACTTTTCGGATGCACAAGATTGGTTAAAAACCCTATTTGGATTAGAATAAGCCTAGGGAGGACGAAAGTGACCTAAATGTGCAACTAATGACACAAAATAACTTATTGTATGCACAAGATTGGTTAAAAACCCCAATTGGATTAGAATAAGCCTAGGGAGGACGAAAATGACCTAAATATTCAACCAATGACACAAAATCACTTATTGGATGCACAAGACTGGTTAAAAACCCTAATTGGATTAGAATAAGCCTAAGGAGGACGAAAATGACCTAAATGTTCAACCAATGACACAAAATCACATATTGGATGCACAATACTGGTTAAAAACCCTAATTGGATTAGCATAAGCCTAGGGAGGACGAATATGACCTAAATATTCAACCAATGACACAAAATATTTTTTCGGATGCACAAGATTGGTTAAAAACCCTATTTGGATTAGAATAAGCCTAATGAGGACGAAAGTGACCTAAATGTGCAACCAATGACACAAAATAACATATTGTATGCACAAGATTGGTTAAAAACCCCAAATGGATTAGAATAAGCCTAGGGAGGACGAAAATGACCTAAATATTCAACCAATGACACAAAATCACTTATCGGATGCACAAGATTGGTTAAAAAACCTATTTGGATTAGAATAAGCCTAGGGAGGACGAAAATGACCTAAATGTTCAACCAATGACACAAAATCACTTATTGGATGCACAAGATTGGTTAAAAACCCTAATTGGATTAGAATAAGCCTTGCGGGGACGAAAATGACCTAAATGTGCAACCAATGACACAAAATAACATAAAGGATGCACTAGAGTGGTTAAAAACCCTAATTAGATTAGAATAATCATAGGGAGGACGAAAATGACCTAAATATTCAACCAATGACACAAAATAACTTTTCGGATGCACAAGATTGGTTAAAAACCCTATTTGGATTAGAATAAGCCTAGGGAGGACGAAAGTGACCTAAATGTGCAACCAATGACACAAAATAACATATTGTATGCACGAGATTGGTTAAAAACCCCAATTGGATTAGAATAAGCCTAGGGAGGACGAAAGTGACCTAAATGTGCAACCAATGACACAAAATAACATATTGTATGCACAAGATTGGTTAAAAACCCCAAATGGATTAGAATAAGCCTAGGGAGGACGAAAATGACCTAAATATTCAACCAATGACACAAAATCACATATTGGATGCACAATACTGGTTAAAAACCCTAATCGGATTAGCATAAGCCTAGGGAGGACGAAAATGACCTAAATATTCAACAAATGACACAAAATAACTTTTCGGATGCACAAGATTGGTTAAAAACCCTATTTGGATTAGAATAAGCCTAGGGAGGACGAAAGTGACCTAAATGTGCAACTAATGACACAAAATAACTTATTGTATGCACAAGATTGGTTAAAAACCCCAATTGGATTAGAATAAGCCTAGGGAGGACGAAAATGACCTAAATATTCAACCAATGACACAAAATCACTTATTGGATGCACAAGACTGGTTAAAAACCCTAACTAGATTAGAATAATCCGAGGGAGGTCGAAAATGACCTAAATGTTCAACCAATGACACAAAATAACTTTTTGGATGCACAAGATTGGTTAAAAACCCTAACTGGATTAGAATAAGCCTAGGGAGGTCGAAAATGACCTAAATGTTCAACCAATGACACATAATCACTTATCGGATGCACAAGATTGGTTAAAAAACCTATTTGGATTAGAATAAGCCTAGGGAGGACGAAAGTGACCTAAATGTCCAACCAATGACACAAAATAACATATTGGATGCACAAGATTGGTTAAAAACCCCAATTGGATTAGAATAAGCCTAAGGGAACGAAAATAACCTAAATGTTCAACCAATGACACAAAATCACATATTGGATGCACAATACTGGTTAAAAACCCTAATTGGATTAGCATAAGCCTAGGGAGGACGAAAATGACCTAAATATTCAACCAATGACACAAAATAACTTTTCGGATGCACAAGATTGGTTAAAAACCCTATTTGGATTAGAATAAGCCTAGGGAAGACGAAAATGACCTAAATATTCAACCAATGACACAAAATCCCTTATCGGATGCACAAGATTGGTTAAAAACCCCAAATGGATTAGAATAAGCCTAGGGAGGACGAAAGTGACCTAAATGTCCAACCAATGACACAAAATAACATATTGGATGCACAAGATTGGTTAAAAACCCCAATTGGATTAGAATAAGCCTAAGGGAACGAAAATAACCTAAATGTTCAACCAATGACACAAAATCACATATTGGATGCACAATACTGGTTAAAAACCCTAATTGGATTAGCATAAGCCTAGGGAGGACGAAAATGACCTAAATATTCAACCAATGACACAAAATAACTTTTGGGATGCACAAGATTGGTTAAAAACCCTAACTAGATTAGAATAAGCCGAGGGAGGTCGAAAATGACCTAAATGTTCAACCAATGACACAAAATAACTTTTTGGATGCACAAGATTGGTTAAAAACCCTAACTGGATTAGAATAAGCCTAGGGAGGTCGAAAATGACCTAAATGTTCAACCAATGACACATAATCACTTATCGGATGCACAAGATTGGTTAAAAACCCTATTTGGATTAGAATAAGCCTAGGGAGGACGAAAGTGACCTAAATGTCCAACCAATGACACAAAATAACATATTGGATGCACAAGATTGGTTAAAAACCCCAATTGGATTAGAATAAGCCTAAGGGAACGAAAATAACCTAAATGTTCAACCAATGACACAAAATCACATATTGGATGCACAATACTGGTTAAAAACCCTAATTGGATTAGCATAAGCCTAGGGAGGACGAAAATGACCTAAATATTCAACCAATGACACAAAATAACTTATCGGATGCACAAGATTGGTTAAAAACCCTATTTGGATTAGAATAAGCCTAGGGAGGACGAAAGTGACCTAAATGTGCAACCAATGACACAAAATAACATATTGTATGCACAAGATTGGTTAAAAACCCCAAATGGATTAGAATAAGCCTAGGGAAGACGAAAATGACCTAAATATTCAACCAATGACACAAAATCACTTATCGGATGCACAAGATTGGTTAAAAAACCTATTTGGATTAGAATAAGCCTAGGGAGGACGAAAATGACCTAAATGTTCAACCAATGACACAAAATCACTTATTGGATGCACAAGATTGGTTAAAAACCCTAATTGGATTAGAATAAGCCTAGCGGGGACTTAAATGACCTAAATGTGCAACCAATAAAACAAAATAACATATTGGATGCACTAGAGTGGTTAAAAACCCTAATTGGATTAGAATAATCATAGGGAGGACGAAAATGACCTAAATATTCAACCAATGACACAAAATAACTTTTCGGATGCACAAGATTGGTTAAAAACCCTATTTGGATTAGAATAAGCCTAGGGAGGACGAAAGTGACCTAAATGTGCAACCAATGACACAAAATAACATATTGTATGCACGAGATTGGTTAAAAATCCCAATTGGATTAGAATAAGCCTAGGGAGGACGAAAATGACCTAAATATTCAACCAATGACACAAAATCACATATTGGATGCACAATACTGGTTAAAAACCCTAATTGGATTAGCATAAGCCTAGGGAGGACGAAAATGACCTAAATATTCAACCAATGACACAAAATAACATTTCGGATGCACAAGATTGGTTAAAAACCCTATTTGGATTAGAATAAGCCTAGGGAGGACGAAAGTGACCTAAATGTGCAACCAATGACACAAAATAACATATTGTATGCACAAGATTGGTTAAAAACCCCAAATGGATTAGAATAAGCCTAGGGAGGACGAAAATGACCTAAATATTCAACCAATGACACAAAATCACTTATCGGATGCACAAGATTGGTTAAAAAACCTATTTGGATTAGAATAAGCCTAGGGAGGACGAAAGTGACCTAAATGTCCAACCAATGACACAAAATAACATATTGGATGCACAAGATTGGTTAAAAACCCCAATTGGATTAGAATAAGCCTAAGGGAACGAAAATAACCTAAATGTTCAACCAATGACACAAAATCACTTATTGGATGCACAAGACTGGTTAAAAACCCTAATTGGATTAGAATAAGCCTAGGAAGGACGAAAATGACCTAAATGTTCAACCTATGACACAAAATAACTTTTCGGATGCACAAGATTGGTTAAAAACCCTAATTGGATTAGAATAAGCCTAGGGAGGACGAAAGTGACCTAAATGTTCAACCAATGACACAAAATCACTTATTGGATGCACAAGATTGGTTAAAAACCCTAATTGGATAAGAATAAGCCTAGGGAAGACGAAAATGACCTAAATGTTCAATCAATGACACAAAATAACATATTGGATGCACAAGATTGGTTAAAAACCCCAATTGGATTAGAATAAGCCTAAGGGAACAAAAATAACCTAAATGTTCAACCAATGACACAAAATCACTTATTGGATGCACAAGACTGGTTAAAAACCCTAATTGGATTAGAATAAGGCTAGGGAGGACGAAAATGACCTAAATGTTCAACCAATGACACAAAATCACATATTGGATGCACAATACTGGTTAAAAACCCTAATTGGATTAGCATAAGCCTAGGGATGATGAAAATGACCTAAATGTTCAACCAATGACACAAAATAACATATTGGATTCACTAGAGTGGCTAATAACCCTAATTGGATTAGAATAAGCCTAGGGAGGACGAAAATGACCTAAATATTCAACCAATGACACAAAATCACTTATCGGATGCACAAGATTGGTTAAAAAACCTATTTGGATTAGAATAAGCCTAGGGAGGACGAAAATGACCTAAATGTTCAACCAATGACACAAAATCACTTATTGGATGCACAAGATTGGTTAAAAACCCTAATTGGATTAGAATAAGCCTAGCGGGGATGAAAATGACCTAAATGTGCAACCAATGACACAATAACATATTCGATGCACTAGAGTGGTTAAAAACCCTAATTGGATTAGAATAATCATAGGGAGGACGAAAATGACCTAAATATTCAACCAATGACACAAAATAACTTTTCGGATGCACAAGATTGGTTAAAAACCCTATTTGGATTAGAATAAGCCTAGGGAGGACGAAAGTGACCTAAATGTGCAACCAATGACACAAAATAACATATTGTATGCACGAGATTGGTTAAAAACCCCAATTGGATTAGAATAAGCCTAGGGAGGACGAAAATGACCTAAATATTCAACCAATGACACAAAATCACATATTGGATGCACTATACTGGTTAAAAACCCTAATTGGATTAGCATAAGCCTAGGGAGGACGAAAATGACCTAAATATTCAACCAATGACACAAAATAACTTTTCGGATGCACAAGATTGGTTAAAAACCCTATTTGGATTAGAATAAGCCTAGGGAGGACGAAAGTGACCTAAATGTGCAACCAATGACACAAAATAACATATTGTATGCACGAGATTGGTTAAAAACCCCAATTGGATTAGAATAAGCCTAGGGAGGACGAAAATGACCTAAATATTCAACCAATGACACAAAATCACATATTGGATGCACAATACTTGTTAAAAACCCTAATTGGATTAGCATAAGCCTAGGGAGGACGAAAATGACCTAAATATTCAACCAATGACACAAAATAACTTTTCGGATGCACAAGATTGGTTAAAAACCCTATTTGGATTAGAATAAGCCTAGGGAGGACGAAAGTGACCTAAATGTGGAATGAATGACACAAAATAACATATTGTATGCACGAGATTGGTTAAAAACCCCAATTGGATTAGAATAAGCCTAGGGAGGACGAAAATGACCTAAATATTCAACCAATGACACAAAATCACATATTGGATGCACAATACTGGTTAAAAACCCTAATTGGATTAGCATAAGCCTAGGGAGGACGAAAATGACCTAAATATTCAACCAATGACACAAAATAACTTTTCGGATGCACAAGATTGGTTATAAACCCTATTTGGATTAGAATAAGCCTAGGGAGGACGAAAGTGACCTAAATGTGCAACTAATGACACAAAATAACTTATTGTATGCACAAGATTGGTTAAAAACCCCAATTGGATTAGAATAAGCCTAGGGAGGACGAAAATGACCTAAATATTCAACCAATGACACAAAATCACTTATTGGATGCACAAGACTGGTTAAAAACCCTAATTGGATTAGAATAAGCCTAAGGAGGACGAAAATGACCTAAATGTTCAACCAATGACACAAAATCACATATTGGATGCACAATACTGGTTAAAAACCCTAATTGGATTAGCATAAGCCTAGGGAGGACGAATATGACCTAAATATTCAACCAATGACACAAAATATTTTTTCGGATGCACAAGATTGGTTAAAAACCCTATTTGGATTAGAATAAGCCTAATGAGGACGAAAGTGACCTAAATGTGCAACCAATGACACAAAATAACATATTGTATGCACAAGATTGGTTAAAAACCCCAAATGGATTAGAATAAGCCTAGGGAGGACGAAAATGACCTAAATATTCAACCAATGACACAAAATCACTTATCGGATGCACAAGATTGGTTAAAAAACCTATTTGGATTAGAATAAGCCTAGGGAGGACGAAAATGACCTAAATGTTCAACCAATGACACAAAATCACTTATTGGATGCACAAGATTGGTTAAAAACCCTAATTGGATTAGAATAAGCCTAGCGGGGATGAAAATGACCTAAATGTGCAACCAATGACACAATAACATATTCGATGCACTAGAGTGGTTAAAAACCCTAATTGGATTAGAATAATCATAGGGAGGACGAAAATGACCTAAATATTCAACCAATGACACAAAATAACTTTTCGGATGCACAAGATTGGTTAAAAACCCTATTTGGATTAGAATAAGCCTAGGGAGGACGAAAGTGACCTAAATGTGCAACCAATGACACAAAATAACATATTGTATGCACGAGATTGGTTAAAAACCCCAATTGGATTAGAATAAGCCTAGGGAGGACGAAAATGACCTAAATATTCAACCAATGACACAAAATCACATATTGGATGCACAATACTTGTTAAAAACCCTAATTGGATTAGCATAAGCCTAGGGAGGACGAAAATGACCTAAATATTCAACCAATGACACAAAATAACTTTTCGGATGCACAAGATTGGTTAAAAACCCTATTTGGATTAGAATAAGCCTAGGGAGGACGAAAGTGACCTAAATGTGCAACTAATGACACAAAATAACTTATTGTATGCACAAGATTGGTTAAAAACCCCAAATGGATTAGAATAAGCCTAGGGAGGACGAAAATGACCTAAATATTCAACCAATGACACAAAATCACATATTGGATGCACAATACTGGTTAAAAACCCTAATCGGATTAGCATAAGCCTAGGGAGGACGAAAATGACCTAAATATTCAACCAATGACACAAAATAACTTTTCGGATGCCCAAGATTGGTTAAAAACCCTATTTGGTTTAGAATAAGCCTAGGGAGGACGAAAATGACCTAAATATTCAACCAATGACACAAAATAACTTTTCGGATGCACAAGATTGGTTAAAAACCCTATTTGGATTAGAATAAGCCTAGGGAGGACGAAAGTGACCTAAATGTGCAACCAATGACACAAAATAACATATTGTATGCACAAGATTTGTTAAAAACCCCAAATGGATTAGAATAAGCCTAGGGAAGACGAAAATGACCTAAATATTCAACCAATGACACAAAATAACTTTTCGGATGCCCAAGATTGGTTAAAAACCCTATTTGGATTAGAATAAGCCTAGGGAGGACGAAAGTGACCTAAATGTGCAACTAATGACACAAAATAACTTATTGTATGCACAAGATTGGTT
>JBBPBQ010000008.1:31892317-31902982 GCA_037974755.1 Cicer yamashitae | reverse complement strand
CGGGGACGAAAATGACCTAAATGTGCAACCAATGACACAAAATAACATATTGGATGCACTAGAGTGGTTAAAAACCCTAATTGGATTAGAATAATCATATGGAGGACGAAAATGACCTAAATATTCAACCAATGACACAAAATAACTTTTCGGATGCACAAGATTGGTTAAAAACCCTATTTGGATTAGAATAAGCCTAGGGAGGACGAAAGTGACCTAAATGTGCAACCAATGACACAAAATAACATATTGTATGCACGAGATTGGTTAAAAACCCCAATTGGATTAGAATAAGCCTAGGGAGGACGAAAATGACCTAAATATTCAACCAATGACACAAAATCACATATTGGATGCACAATACTGGTTAAAAACCCCAATTGGATTAGAATAAGCCTAGGGAGGACGAAAATGACCTAAATATTCAACCAATGACACAAAATCACATATTGGATGCACAATACTGGTTAAAAACCCAAATCGGATTAGCATAAGCCTAGGAAGGACGAAAATGACCTAAATATTCAACCAATGACACAAAATAACTTTTGGGATGCACAAGATTGGTTAAAAACCCTAACTAGATTAGAATAAGCCGAGGGAGGTCGAAAATGACCTAAATGTTCAACCAATGACACAAAATAACTTTTTGGATGCACAAGATTGGTTAAAAACCCTAACTGGATTAGAATAACCCTAGGGAGGTCGAAAATGACCTAAATGTTCAACCAATGACACATAATCACTTATCGGATGCACAAGATTGGTTAAAAAACCTATTTGGATTAGAATAAGCCTAGGGAGGACGAAAGTGACCTAAATGTCCAACCAATGACACAAAATAACATATTGGATGCACAAGATTGGTTAAAAACCCCAATTGGATTAGAATAAGCCTAAGGGAACGAAAATAACCTAAATGTTCAACCAATGACACAAAATCACATATTGGATGCACAATACTGGTTAAAAACCCTAATTGGATTAGCATAAGCCTAGGGAGGACGAAAATGACCTAAATATTCAACCAATGACACAAAATAACTTTTCAGATGCACAAGATTGGTTAAAAACCCTATTTGGATTAGAATAAGCCTAGGGAGGACGAAAGTGACCTAAATGTGCAACCAATGACACAAAATAACATATTGTATGCACAAGATTGGTTAAAAACCCCAAATGGATTAGAATAAGCCTAGGGAAGACGAAAATGACCTAAATATTCAACCAATGACACAAAATCACTTATCGGATGCACAAGATTGGTTAAAAAACCTATTTGGATTAGAATAAGCCTAGGGAGGACGAAAATGACCTAAATGTTCAACCAATGACACAAAATCACTTATTGGATGCACAAGATTGGTTAAAAACCCTAACTGGATTAGAATAAGCCTAGCAGGGACGAAAATGACCTAAATGTGCAACCAATGACACAAAATAACATATTGGATGCACTAGAGTGGTTAAAAACCCTAATTGGATTAGAATAAGCCTAGGGAGGACGAAAATGACCTAAATATTCAACCAATGACACAAAATAACTTTTCGGATGCCCAAGATTGGTTAAAAACCCTATTTGGATTAGAATAAGCCTAGGGAGGACGAAAGTGACCTAAATGTGCAACTAATGACACAAAATAACTTATTGTATGCACAGGATTGGTTAAAAACCCCAATTGGATTAGAATAAGCCTAGGGAGGACGAAAATGACCTAAATATTCAACCAATGACACAAAATCACTTATTGGATGCACAAGACTGGTTAAAAACCCTAATTGGATTAGAATAAGCCTAAGGAGGACGAAAATGACCTAAATGTTCAACCAATGACACAAAATCACATATTGGATGCACAATACTGGTTAAAAACCCTAATTGGATTAGCATAAGCCTAGGGAGGACGAAAATGACCTAAATATTCAACCAATGACACAAAATAACTTTTCGGATGCACAAGATTGGTTAAAAACCCTATTTGGATTAGAATAAGCCTAGGGAGGACGAAAGTGACCTAAATGTGCAACTAATGACACAAAATAACTTATTGTATGCACAAGGTTGGTTAAAAACCCCAATTGGATTAGAATAAGCCTAGGGAGGACGAAAATGACCTAAATATTCAACCAATGACACAAAATCACTTATTGGATGCACAAGACTGGTTAAAAACCCTAATTGGATTAGAATAAGCCTAAGGAGGACGAAAATGACCTAAATGTTCAACCAATGACACAAAATCACATATTGGATGCACAATACTGGTTAAAAACCCTAATTGGATTAGAATAAGCCTAAGGAGGACGAAAATGACCTAAATGTTCAACCAATGACACAAAATCACATATTGGATGCACAATACTGGTTAAAAACCCTAATTGGATTAGCATAAGCCTAGGGAGGACGAAAATGACCTAAATATTCAACCAATGACACAAAATAACTTTTCGGATGCACAAGATTGGTTAAAAACCCTATTTGGATTAGAATAAGCCTAGGGAGGACGAAAGTGACCTAAATGTGCAACTAATGACACAAAATAACATATTGTATGCACAAGATTGGTTAAAAACCCCAATTGGATTAGAATAAGCCTAGGGAGGACGAAAATGACCTAAATATTCAACCAATGACACAAAATCACTTATTGGATGCACAAGACTGGTTAAAAACCCTAATTGGATTAGAATAAGCCTAAGGAGGACGAAAATGACCTAAATGTTCAACCAATGACACAAAATCACATCTTGGATGCACAATACTGGTTAAAAACCCTAATTGGATTAGCATAAGCCTAGGGAGGACGAAAATGACCTAAATATTCAACCAATGACACAAAATAACTTTTCGGATGCACAAGATTGGTTAAAAACCCTATTTGGATTAGAATAAGCCTAGGGAGGAAGAAAGTGACCTAAATGTGCAACCAATGACACAAAATAACATATTGTACGCACAAGATTGGTTAAAAACCCCAAATGGATTAGAATATGCCTAGGGAGGACGAAAATGACCTAAATATTCAACCAATGACACAAAATCACTTATTGGATGCACAAGATTGGTTAAAAAACCTATTTGGATTAGAATAAGCCTAGGGAGGACGAAAATGACCTAAATGTTCAACCAATGACACAAAATCACTTATTGGATGCACAAGATTGGTTAAAAACCCTAATTGGATTAGAATAAGCCTAGCGGGGACGAAAATGACCTAAATGTGCAACCAATGACTCAAAATAACATATTGGATGCACTAGAGTGGTTAAAAACCCTAATTGGATTAGAATAATCATAGGGAGGACGAAAATGACCTAAATATTCAACCAATGACACAAAATAACTTTTCGGATGCACAAGATTGGTTAAAAACCCTATTTGAATTAGAATAAGCCTAGGGAGGACGAAAGTGACCTAAATGTGCAACTAATGACACAAAATAACTTATTGTATGCACAAGATTGGTTAAAAACCCCAATTGGATTAGCATAAGCCTAGGGAGGACGAAAATGACCTAAATATTCAACCAATGACACAAAATCACTTTTGGGATGCACAAGATTGGTTAAAAACCCTAACTAGATTAGAATAAGCCGAGGGAGGTCGAAAATGACCTAAATGTTCAACCAATGACACAAAATAACTTTTTGGATGCACAAGATTGGTTAAAAACCCTAACTGGATTAGAATAAGCCTAGGGAGGTCGAAAATGACCTAAATGTTCAACCAATGACACATAATCACTTATCGGATGCACAAGATTGGTTAAAAACCCTATTTGGATTAGAATAAGCCTAGGGAGGACGAAAGTGACCTAAATGTCCAACCAATGACACAAAATAACATATTGGATGCACAAGATTGGTTAAAAACCCCAATTGGATTAGAATAAGCCTAAGGGAACGAAAATAACCTAAATGTTCAACCAATGACACAAAATCACATATTGGATGCACAATACTGGTTAAAAACCCTAATTGGATTAGCATAAGCCTAGGGAGGACGAAAATGACCTAAATATTCAACCAATGACACAAAATAACTTTTCGGATGCACAAGATTGGTTAAAAACCCTATTTGGATTAGAATAAGCCTAGGGAAGACGAAAATGACCTAAATATTCAACCAATGACACAAAATCCCTTATCGGATGCACAAGATTGGTTAAAAACCCCAAATGGATTAGAATAAGCCTAGGGAGGACGAAAGTGACCTAAATGTCCAACCAATGACACAAAATAACATATTGGATGCACAAGATTGGTTAAAAACCCCAATTGGATTAGAATAAGCCTAAGGGAACGAAAATAACCTAAATGTTCAACCAATGACACAAAATCACATATTGGATGCACAATACTGGTTAAAAACCCTAATTGGATTAGCATAAGCCTAGGGAGGACGAAAATGACCTAAATATTCAACCAATGACACAAAATAACTTTTCGGATGCCCAAGATTGGTTAAAAACCCTATTTGGATTAGAATAAGCCTAGGGAGGACGAAAGTGACCTAAATGTGCAACCAATGACACAAAATAACATATTGTATGCACAAGATTGGTTAAAAACCCCAAATGGATTAGAATATGCCTTGGGAGGACGAAAATGACCTAAATGTTCAACCAATGACATAAAATCACATATTGGATGCACAATACTGGTTAAAAACCCTAATCGGATTAGCATAAGCCTAGGGAGGACGAAAATGACCTAAATATTCAACCAATGACACAAAATAACTTTTCGGATGCCCAAGATTGGTTAAAAACCCTATTTGGATTAGAATAAGCCTAGGGAGGACGAAAGTGACCTAAATGTGCAACTAATGACACAAAATAACTTATTGTATGCACAAGATTGGTTAAAAACCCCAATTGGATTAGAATAAGCCTAGGGAGGACGAAAATGACCTAAATATTCAACCAATGACACAAAATAACTTTTCGGATGCACAAGATTGGTTAAAAACCCTATTTGGATTAGAATAAGCCTAGGGAGGACGAAAGTGACCTAAATGTGGAATGAATGACACAAAATAACATATTGTATGCACGAGATTGGTTAAAAACCCCAATTGGATTAGAATAAGCCTAGGGAGGACGAAAATGACCTAAATATTCAACCAATGACACAAAATCACATATTGGATGCACAATACTGGTTAAAAACCCTAATTGGATTAGCATAAGCCTAGGGAGGACGAAAATGACCTAAATATTCAACCAATGACACAAAATAACTTTTCGGATGCACAAGATTGGTTAAAAACCCTATTTGGATTAGAATAAGCCTAGGGAGGACGAAAGTGACCAAAATGTGCAACCAATGACACAAAATAACATATTGTATGCACAAGATTGGTTAAAAACCCCAAATGGATTAGAATAAGCCTAGGGAGGACGAAAATGACCTAAATATTCAACCAATGACACAAAATCACTTATCGGATGCACAAGATTGGTTAAAAAACCTATTTAAATTAGAATAAGCCTAGGGAGGACGAAAGTGACCTAAATGTGCAACCAATGACACAAAATAACATATTGTATGCACGAGATTGGTTAAAAACCCTATTTGGATTAGAATAAGCCTAGGGAGGACGAAAATGACCTAAATATTCAACCAATGACACAAAATCACATATTGGATGCACAATACTGGTTAAAAACCCTAATCGGATTAGCATAAGCCTAGGGAGGACGAAAATGACCTAAATATTCAACCAATGACACAAAATAACTTTTCGGATGCCCAAGATTGGTTAAAAACCCTATTTGGATTAGAATAAGCCTAGGGAGGACGAAAGTGACCTAAATGTGCAACCAATGACACAAAATAACATATTGTATGCACAAGATTGGTTAAAAACCCCAAATGGATTAGAATATGCCTTGGGAGGACGAAAATGACCTAAATGTTCAACCAATGACATAAAATCACATATTGGATGCACAATACTGGTTAAAAACCCTAATCGGATTAGCATAAGCCTAGGGAGGACGAAAATGACCTAAATATTCAACCAATGACACAAAATAACTTTTCGGATGCCCAAGATTGGTTAAAAACCCTATTTGGATTAGAATAAGCCTAGGGAGGACGAAAGTGACCTAAATGTGCAACTAATGACACAAAATAACTTATTGTATGCACAAGATTGGTTAAAAACCCCAATTGGATTAGAATAAGCCTAGGGAGGACGAAAATGACCTAAATATTCAACCAATGACACAAAATCACTTATTGGATGCACAAGACTGGTTAAAAACCCTAATTGGATTAGAATAAGCCTAAGGAGGACGAAAATGACCTAAATGTTCAACCAATGACACAAAATCACATATTGGATGCACAATACTGGTTAAAAACCCTAATTGGATTAGCATAAGCCTAGGGAGGACGAATATGACCTAAATATTCAACCAATGACACAAAATATTTTTTCGGATGCACAAGATTGGTTAAAAACCCTATTTGGATTAGAATAAGCCTAGGGAGGACGAAAGTGACCTAAATGTGCAACCAATGACACAAAATAACATATTGTATGCACAAGATTGGTTAAAAACCCCAAATGGATTAGAATAAGCCTAGGGAGGACGAAAATGACCTAAATATTCAACCAATGACACAAAATCACTTATCGGATGCACAAGATTGGTTAAAAAACCTATTTGGATTAGAATAAGCTTAGGGAGGACGAAAATGACCTAAATGTTCAACCAATGACACAAAATCACTTATTGGATGCACAAGATTGGTTAAAAACCCTAATTGGATTAGAATAAGCCTAGCGGGGACGAAAATGACCTAAATGTGCAACCAATGACACAAAATAACATAAAGGATGCACTAGAGTGGTTAAAAACCCTAATTAGATTAGAATAATCATAGGGAGGACGAAAATGACCTAAATATTCAACCAATGACACAAAATAACTTTTCGGATGCACAAGATTGGTTAAAAACCCTATTTGGATTAGAATAAGCCTAGGGAGGACGAAAGTGACCTAAATGTGCAACCAATGACACAAAATAACATATTGTATGCACGAGATTGGTTAAAAACCCCAATTGGATTAGAATAAGCCTAGGGAGGACGAAAGTGACCTAAATGTGCAACCAATGACACAAAATAACATATTGTATGCACAAGATTGGTTAAAAACCCCAAATGGATTAGAATAAGCCTAGGGAGGACGAAAATGACCTAAATATTCAACCAATGACACAAAATCACATATTGGATGCACAATACTGGTTAAAAACCCTAATCGGATTAGCATAAGCCTAGGGAGGACGAAAATGACCTAAATATTCAACCAATGACACAAAATAACTTTTCGGATGCACAAGATTGGTTAAAAACCCTATTTGGATTAGAATAAGCCTAGGGAGGACGAAAGTGACCTAAATGTGGAATGAATGACACAAAATAACATATTGTATGCACGAGATTGGTTAAAAACCCCAATTGGATTAGAATAAGCCTAGGGAGGACGAAAATGACCTAAATATTCAACCAATGACACAAAATCACATATTGGATGCACAATACTGGTTAAAAACCCTAATTGGATTAGCATAAGCCTAGGGAGGACGAAAATGACCTAAATATTCAACCAATGACACAAAATTACTTTTCGGATGCACAAGATTGGTTAAAAACCCTATTTGGATTAGAATAAGCCTAGGGAGGACGAAAGTGACCTAAATGTGCAACCAATGACACAAAATAACATATTGTATGCACAAGATTGGTTAAAAACCCCAAATGGATTAGAATATGCCTTGGGAGGACGAAAATGACCTAAATGTTCAACCAATGACATAAAATCACATATTGGATGCACAATACTGGTTAAAAACCCTAATCGGATTAGCATAAGCCTAGGGAGGACGAAAATGACCTAAATATTCAACCAATGACACAAAATAACTTTTCGGATGCCCAAGATTGGTTAAAAACCCTATTTGGATTAGAATAAGCCTAGGGAGGACGAAAGTGACCTAAATGTGCAACTAATGACACAAAATAACTTATTGTATGCACAAGATTGGTTAAAAACCCCAATTGGATTAGAATAAGCCTAGGGAGGACGAAAATGACCTAAATATTCAACCAATGACACAAAATCACTTATTGGATGCACAAGACTGGTTAAAAACCCTAATTGGATTAGAATAAGCCTAAGGAGGACGAAAATGACCTAAATGTTCAACCAATGACACAAAATCACATATTGGATGCACAATACTGGTTAAAAACCCTAATTGGATTAGCATAAGCCTAGGGAGGACGAATATGACCTAAATATTCAACCAATGACACAAAATATTTTTTCGGATGCACAAGATTGGTTAAAAACCCTATTTGGATTAGAATAAGCCTAATGAGGACGAAAGTGACCTAAATGTGCAACCAATGACACAAAATAACATATTGTATGCACAAGATTGGTTAAAAACCCCAAATGGATTAGAATAAGCCTAGGGAGGACGAAAATGACCTAAATATTCAACCAATGACACAAAATCACTTATCGGATGCACAAGATTGGTTAAAAAACCTATTTGGATTAGAATAAGCCTAGGGAGGACGAAAATGACCTAAATGTTCAACCAATGACACAAAATCACTTATTGGATGCACAAGATTGGTTAAAAACCCTAATTGGATTAGAATAAGCCTAGCGGGGACGAAAATGACCTAAATGTGCAACCAATGACTCAAAATAACATATTGGATGCACTAGAGTGGTTAAAAACCCTAATTGGATTAGAATAATCATAGGGAGGACGAAAATGACCTAAATATTCAACCAATGACACAAAATAACTTTTCGGATGCACAAGATTGGTTAAAAACCCTATTTGAATTAGAATAAGCCTAGGGAGGACGAAAGTGACCTAAATGTGCAACTAATGACACAAAATAACTTATTGTATGCACAAGATTGGTTAAAAACCCCAATTGGATTAGCATAAGCCTAGGGAGGACGAAAATGACCTAAATATTCAACCAATGACACAAAATCACTTTTGGGATGCACAAGATTGGTTAAAAACCCTAACTAGATTAGAATAAGCCGAGGGAGGTCGAAAATGACCTAAATGTTCAACCAATGACACAAAATAACTTTTTGGATGCACAAGATTGGTTAAAAACCCTAACTGGATTAGAATAAGCCTAGGGAGGTCGAAAATGACCTAAATGTTCAACCAATGACACATAATCACTTATCGGATGCACAAGATTGGTTAAAAAACCTATTTGGATTAGAATAAGCCTAGGGAGGACGAAAGTGACCTAAATGTCCAACCAATGACACAAAATAACATATTGGATGCACAAGATTGGTTAAAAACCCCAATTGGATTAGAATAAGCCTAAGGGAACGAAAATAACCTAAATGTTCAACCAATGACACAAAATCACATATTGGATGCACAATACTGGTTAAAAACCCTAATTGGATTAGCATAAGCCTAGGGAGGACGAAAATGACCTAAATATTCAACCAATGACACAAAATAACTTTTCGGATGCACAAGATTGGTTAAAAACCCTATTTGGATTAGAATAAGCCTAGGGAGGACGAAAGTGACCTAAATGTGCAACCAATGACACAAAATAACTTATTGTATGCACAAGATTGGTTAAAAACCCCAATTGGATTAGAATAAGCCTAGGGAGGACGAAAATGACCTAAATATTCAACCAATGACACAAAATCACTTATTGGATGCACAAGACTGGTTAAAAACCCTAATTGGATTAGAATAAGCCTAAGGAGGACGAAAATGACCTAAATGTTCAACCAATGACACAAAATCACATATTGGATGCACAATACTGGTTAAAAACCCTAATCGGATTAGCATAAGCCTAGGGAGGACGAAAATGACCTAAATATTCAACCAATGACACAAAATAACTTTTCGGATGCACAAGATTGGTTAAAAACCCTATTTGGATTAGAATAAGCCTAGGGAGGACGAAAGTGACCTAAATGTGGAATGAATGACACAAAATAACATATTGTATGCACGAGATTGGTTAAAAACCCCAATTGGATTAGAATAAGCCTAGGGAGGACGAAAATGACCTAAATATTCAACCAATGACACAAAATCACATATTGGATGCACAATACTGGTTAAAAACCCTAATTGGATTAGCATAAGCCTAGGGAGGACGAAAATGACCTAAATATTCAACCAATGACACAAAATTACTTTTCGGATGCACAAGATTGGTTAAAAACCCTATTTGGATTAGAATAAGCCTAGGGAGGACGAAAGTGACCTAAATGTGCAACCAATGACACAAAATAACATATTGTATGCACAAGATTGGTTAAAAACCCCAAATGGATTAGAATATGCCTTGGGAGGACGAAAATGACCTAAATGTTCAACCAATGACATAAAATCACATATTGGATGCACAATACTGGTTAAAAACCCTAATCGGATTAGCATAAGCCTAGGGAGGACGAAAATGACCTAAATATTCAACCAATGACACAAAATAACTTTTCGGATGCCCAAGATTGGTTAAAAACCCTATTTGGATTAGAATAAGCCTAGGGAGGACGAAAGTGACCTAAATGTGCAACTAATGACACAAAATAACTTATTGTATGCACAAGATTGGTT
>JBBPBQ010000008.1:31871935-31889570 GCA_037974755.1 Cicer yamashitae | reverse complement strand
ACCAATGACACAAAATAACATATTGGATGCACAAGATTGGTTAAAAACCCCAATTGGATTAGAATAAGCCTAAGGGAACGAAAATAACCTAAATGTTCAACCAATGACACAAAATCACATATTGGATGCACAATACTGGTTAAAAACCCTAATTGGATTAGCATAAGCCTAGGGAGGACGAAAATGACCTAAATATTCAACCAATGACACAAAATAACTTTTCAGATGCACAAGATTGGTTAAAAACCCTATTTGGATTAGAATAAGCCTAGGGAGGACGAAAGTGACCTAAATGTGCAACCAATGACACAAAATAACATATTGTATGCACAAGATTGGTTAAAAACCCCAAATGGATTAGAATAAGCCTAGGGAAGACGAAAATGACCTAAATATTCAACCAATGACACAAAATCACTTATCGGATGCACAAGATTGGTTAAAAAACCTATTTGGATTAGAATAAGCCTAGGGAGGACGAAAATGACCTAAATGTTCAACCAATGACACAAAATCACTTATTGGATGCACAAGATTGGTTAAAAACCCTAATTGGATTAGAATAAGCCTAGCGGGGACGAAAATGACCTAAATGTGCAACCAATGACTCAAAATAACATATTGGATGCACTAGAGTGGTTAAAAACCCTAATTGGATTAGAATAATCATAGGGAGGACGAAAATGACCTAAATATTCAACCAATGACACAAAATAACTTTTCGGATGCACAAGATTGGTTAAAAACCCTATTTGAATTAGAATAAGCCTAGGGAGGACGAAAGTGACCTAAATGTGCAACCAATGACACAAAATAACATATTGTATGCATGAGATTGGTTAAAAACCCCAATTGGATTAGAATAAGCCTAGGGAGGACGAAAATGACCTAAATATTCAACCAATGACACAAAATAACTTTTCGGATGCACAAGATTGGTTAAAAACCCTATTTGGATTAGAATAAGCCTAGGGAGGACGAAAGTGACCTAAATGTGCAACCAATGACACAAAATAACATATTGTATGCACAAGATTGGTTAAAAACCCCAAATGGATTAGAATATGCCTTGGGAGGACGAAAATGACCTAAATATTCAACCAATGACATAAAATCACTTACCGGATGCACAAGATTGGTTAAAAAACCTATTTGGATTAGAATAAGCCTAGGGAGGACGAAAATGACCTAAATGTTCAACCAATGACACAAAATCACTTATTGGATGCACAAGATTGGTTAAAAACCCTAATTGGATTAGAATAAGCCTAGCGGGGACGAAAATGACCTAAATGTGCAACCAATGACACAATAACATATTCGATGCACTAGAGTGGTTAAAAACCCTAATTGGATTAGAATAATCATAGGGAGGACGAAAATGACCTAAATATTCAACCAATGACACAAAATAACTTTTCGGATGCACAAGATTGGTTAAAAACCCTATTTGGATTAGAATAAGCCTAGGGAGGACGAAAGTGACCTAAATGTGCAACCAATGACACAAAATAACATATTGTATGCACGAGATTGGTTAAAAACCCCAATTGGATTAGAATAAGCCTAGGGAGGACGAAAGTGACCTAAATGTGCAACCAATGACACAAAATAACATATTGTATGCACAAGATTGGTTAAAAACCCCAAATGGATTAGAATAAGCCTAGGGAGGACGAAAATGACCTAAATATTCAACCAATGACACAAAATCACATATTGGATGCACAATACTGGTTAAAAACCCTAATCGGATTAGCATAAGCCTAGGGAGGACGAAAATGACCTAAATATTCAACCAATGACACAAAATAACTTTTCGGATGCCCAAGATTGGTTAAAAACCCTATTTGGATTAGAATAAGCCTAGGGAGGACGAAAGTGACCTAAATGTGCAATTAATGACACAAAATAACTTATTGTATGCACAAGATTGGTTAAAAACCCCAATTGGATTAGAATAAGCCTAGGGAGGACGAAAATGACCTAAATATTCAACCAATGACACAAAATCACTTATTGGATGCACAAGACTGGTTAAAAACCCTAATTGGATTAGAATAAGCCTAAGGAGGACGAAAATGACCTAAATGTTCAACCAATGACACAAAATCACATCTTGGATGCACAATACTGGTTAAAAACCCTAATTGGATTAGCATAAGCCTAGGGAGGACGAAAATGACCTAAATATTCAACCAATGACACAAAATAACTTTTCGGATGCACAAGATTGGTTAAAAACCCTATTTGGATTAGAATAAGCCTAGGGAGGAAGAAAGTGACCTAAATGTGCAACCAATGACACAAAATAACATATTGTACGCACAAGATTGGTTAAAAACCCCAAATGGATTAGAATATGCCTAGGGAGGACGAAAATGACCTAAATATTCAACCAATGACACAAAATCACTTATTGGATGCACAAGATTGGTTAAAAAACCTATTTGGATTAGAATAAGCCTAGGGAGGACGAAAATGACCTAAATGTTCAACCAATGACACAAAATCACTTATTGGATGCACAAGATTGGTTAAAAACCCTAATTGGATTAGAATAAGCCTAGCGGGGACGAAAATGACCTAAATGTGCAACCAATGACTCAAAATAACATATTGGATGCACTAGAGTGGTTAAAAACCCTAATTGGATTAGAATAATCATAGGGAGGACGAAAATGACCTAAATATTCAACCAATGACACAAAATAACTTTTCGGATGCACAAGATTGGTTAAAAACCCTATTTGAATTAGAATAAGCCTAGGGAGGACGAAAGTGACCTAAATGTGCAACCAATGACACAAAATAACATATTGTATGCATGAGATTGGTTAAAAACCCCAATTGGATTAGAATAAGCCTAGGGAGGACGAAAATGACCTAAATATTCAACCAATGACACAAAATAACTTTTCGGATGCACAAGATTGGTTAAAAACCCTATTTGGATTAGAATAAGCCTAGGGAGGACGAAAGTGACCTAAATGTGCAACCAATGACACAAAATAACATATTGTATGCACAAGATTGGTTAAAAACCCCAAATGGATTAGAATAAGCCTAGGGAAGACGAAAATGACCTAAATATTCAACCAATGACACAAAATCACTTATTGGATGCACAAGACTGGTTAAAAACCCTAATTGGATTAGAATAAGCCTAAGGAGGACGAAAATGACCTAAATGTTCAACCAATGACACAAAATCACATATTGGATGCACAATACTGGTTAAAAACCCTAATTGGATTAGAATAAGCCTAAGGAGGACGAAAATGACCTAAATGTTCAACCAATGACACAAAATCACATATTGGATGCACAATACTGGTTAAAAACCCTAATTGGATTAGCATAAGCCTAGGGAGGACGAAAATGACCTAAATATTCAACCAATGACACAAAATAACTTTTCGGATGCACAGGATTGGTTAAAAACCCTATTTGGATTAGAATAAGCCTAGGGAGGACGAAAGTGACCTAAATGTGCAACCAATGACACAAAATAACATATTGTATGCACAAGATTGGTTAAAAACCCCAAATGGATTAGAATAAGCCTAGGGACGACGAAAATGACCTAAATATTCAACCAATGACACAAAATCACTTATCGGATGCACAAGATTGGTTAAAAAACCTATTTGGATTAGAATAAGCCTAGGGAGGACGAAAATGACCTAAATGTTCAACCAATGACACAAAATCACTTATTGGATGCACAAGATTGGTTAAAAACCCTAATTGGATTAGAATAAGCCTAGCGGGGACGAAAATGACCTAAATGTGCGACTAATGACACAAAATAACATATTGGATGCACAAGATTGGTTAAAAACCCCAAATGGATTAGAATAAGCCTAGGGAGGACGAAAATGACCTAAATATTCAACCAATGACACAAAATCACATATTGGATGCACAATACTGGTTTAAAACCCTAATCGGATTAGCATAAGCCTAGGGAGGACGAAAATGACCTAAATATTCAACCAATGACACAAAATAACTTTTCGGATGCCCAAGATTGGTTAAAAACCCTATTTGGATTAGAATAAGCCTAGGGAGGACGAAAGTGACCTAAATGTGCAACTAATGACACAAAATAACTTATTGTATGCACAAGATTGGTTAAAAACCCCAATTGGATTAGAATAAGCCTAGGGAGGACGAAAATGACCTAAATATTCAACCAATGACACAAAATCACTTATTGGATGCACAAGACTGGTTAAAAACCCTAATTGGATTAGAATAAGCCTAAGGAGGACGAAAATGACCTAAATGTTCAACCAATGACACAAAATCACATATTGGATGCACAATACTGGTTAAAAACCCTAATTGGATTAGCATAAGCCTAGGGAGGACGAATATGACCTAAATATTCAACCAATGACACAAAATATTTTTTCGGATGCACAAGATTGGTTAAAAACCCTATTTGGATTAGAATAAGCCTAGGGAGGACGAAAGTGACCTAAATGTGCAACCAATGACACAAAATAACATATTGTATGCACAAGATTGGTTAAAAACCCCAAATGGATTAGAATAAGCCTAGGGACGACGAAAATGACCTAAATATTCAACCAATGACACAAAATCACTTATCGGATGCACAAGATTGGTTAAAAAACCTATTTGGATTAGAATAAGCCTAGGGAGGACGAAAATGACCTAAATGTTCAACCAATGACACAAAATCACTTATTGGATGCACAAGATTGGTTAAAAACCCTAATTGGATTAGAATAAGCCGAGGGAGGTCGAAAATGACCTAAATGTTCAACCAATGACACAAAATAACTTTTTGGATGCACGAGATTGGTTAAAAACCCCAATTGGATTAGAATAAGCCTAGGGAGGACGAAAATGACCTAAATATTCAACCAATGACACAAAATCACATATTGGATGCACAATACTGGTTAAAAACCCTAATTGGATTAGCATAAGCCTAGGGAGGACGAAAATGACCTAAATATTCAACCAATGACACAAAATTACTTTTCGGATGCACAAGATTGGTTAAAAACCCTATTTGGATTAGAATAAGCCTAGGGAGGACGAAAGTGACCTAAATGTGCAACCAATGACACAAAATAACATATTGTATGCACAAGATTGGTTAAAAACCCCAAATGGATTAGAATATGCCTAGGGAGGACGAAAATGACCTAAATATTCAACCAATGACACAAAATCACTTATCGGATGCACAAGATTGGTTAAAAAACCTATTTGGATTAGAATAAGCCTTGGGAGGACGAAAATGACCTAAATGTTCAACCAATGACACAAAATCACTTATTGGATGCACAAGATTGGTTAAAAACCCTAATTGGATTAGAATAAGCCTAGCGGGGACGAAAATGACATAAATGTGCAACCAATGACTCAAAACAACATATTGGATGCACTAGAGTGGTTAAAAACCCTAATTGGATTAGAATAATCATAGGGAGGACGAAAATGACCTAAATATTCAACCAATGACACAAAATAACTTTTCGGATGCACAAGATTGGTTAAAAACCCTATTTGGATTAGAATAAGCCTAGGGAGGACGAAAGTGACCTAAATGTGCAACCAATGACACAAAATAACATATTGTATGCACGAGATTGGTTAAAAACCCCAATTGGATTAGAATAAGCCTAGGGAGGACGAAAATGACCTAAATATTCAACCAATGACACAAAATCACATATTGGATGCACAATACTGGTTAAAAACCTAATTGGATTAGCATAAGCCTAGGGAGGACGAAAATGACCTAAATATTCAACCAATGACACAAAATAACTTTTCGGATGCACAAGATTGGTTAAAAACCCTATTTGGATTAGAATAAGCCTAGGGAGGACGAAAGTGACCTAAATGTGCAACCAATGACACAAAATAACATATTGTATGCACGAGATTGGTTAAAAACCCCAATTGGATTAGAATAAGCCTAGGGAGGACGAAAGTGACCTAAATCTGCAACTAATGACACAAAATAACTTATTGTATGCACAAGATTGGTTAAAAACCCCAATTGGATTAGCATAAGCCTAGGGAGGACGAAAATGACCTAAATATTCAACCAATGACACAAAATCACTTTTGGGATGCACAAGATTGGTTAAAAACCCTAACTAGATTAGAATAAGCCGAGGGAGGTCGAAAATGACCTAAATGTTCAACCAATGACACAAAATAACTTTTTGGATGCACAAGATTGGTTAAAAACCCTAACTGGATTAGAATAAGCCTAGGGAGGTCGAAAATGACCTAAATGTTCAACCAATGACACATAATCACTAATCGGATGCACAAGATTGGTTAAAAAACCTATTTGGATTAGAATAAGCCTAGGGTGGACGGAAGTGACCTAAATGTCCTACCAATGACACAAAATAACATATTGGATGCACAAGATTGGTTAAAAACCCCAATTGGATTAGAATAAGCCTAAGGGAACGAAAATAACCTAAATGTTCAACCAATGACACAAAATCACATATTGGATGCACAATACTGGTTAAAAACCCTAATTGGATTAGCATAAGCCTAGGGAGGACGAAAATGACCTAAATATTCAACCAATGACACAAAATAACTTTTCGGATGCACAAGATTGGATAAAAACCCTATTTGGATTAGAATAAGCCTAGGGAGGACGAAAGTGACCTAAATGTGCAACCAATGACACAAAATAACATATTGTATGCACAAGATTGGTTAAAAACCCCAAATGGATTAGAATAAGCCTAGGGAGGACGAAAATGACCTAAATATTCAACCAATGACACAAAATCACATATTGGATGCACAATAATGGTTAAAAACCCTAATCGGATTAGCATAAGCCTAGGGAGGACGAAAATGACCTAAATATTCAACCAATGACACAAAATAACTTTTCGGATGCCCAAGATTGGTTAAAAACCCTATTTGGATTAGAATAAGCCTAGGGAGGACGAAAGTGACCTAAATGTGCAACCAATGACACAAAATAACATATTGTATGCACGAGATTGGTTAAAAACCCCAATTGGATTAGAATAAGCCTAGGGAGGACGAAAATGACCTAAATATTCAACCAATGACACAAAATCACATATTGGATGCACAATACTGGTTAAAAACCTAATTGGATTAGCATAAGCCTAGGGAGGACGAAAATGACCTAAATATTCAACCAATGACACAAAATAACTTTTCGGATGCACAAGATTGGTTAAAAACCCTATTTGGATTAGAATAAGCCTAGGGAGGACGAAAGTGACCTAAATGTGCAACCAATGACACAAAATAACATATTGTATGCACGAGATTGGTTAAAAACCCCAATTGGATTAGAATAAGCCTAGGGAGGACGAAAATGACCTAAATATTCAACCAATGACACAAAATCACATATTGGATGCACAATACTGGTTAAAAACCCTAATCGGATTAGCATAAGCCTAGGGAGGACGAAAATGACCTAAATATTCAACCAATGACACAAAATAACTTTTCGGATGCCCAAGATTGGTTAAAAACCCTATTTGGTTTAGAATAAGCCTAGGGAGGACGAAAATGACCTAAATATTCAACCAATGACACAAAATAACTTTTCGGATGCACAAGATTGGTTAAAAACCCTATTTGGATTAGAATAAGCCTAGGGAGGACGAAAGTGACCTAAATGTGCAACCAATGACACAAAATAACATATTGTATGCACAAGATTGGTTAAAAACCCCAAATGGATTAGAATATGCCTAGGGAGGACGAAAATGACCTAAATATTCAACCAATGACACAAAATCACTTATTGGATGCACAAGATTGGTTCAAAAACCTATTTTGATTAGAATAAGCCTAGGGAGGACGAAAATGACCTAAATGTTCAACCAATGACACAAAATCACTTATTGGATGCACAAGATTGGTTAAAAACCCTAATTGGATTAGAATAAGCCTAGCGGGGACGAAAATGACCTAAATGTGCAACCAATGACTCAAAACAACATATTGGATGCACTAGAGTGGTTAAAAACCCTAATTGGATTAGAATAATCATAGGGAGGACGAAAATGACCTAAATATTCAACCAATGACACAAAATAACTTTTCGGATGCACAAGATTGGTTAAAAACCCTATTTGGATTAGAATAAGCCTAGGGAGGACGAAAATGACCTAAATGTGCAACCAATGACACAAAATAACATATTGTATGCACAAGATTGGTTAAAAACCCCAAATGGATTAGAATAAGCCTAGGGAGGACGAAAATGACCTAAATATTCAACCAATGACACAAAATCACTTATCGGATGCACAAGATTGGTTAAAAAACCTATTTGGATTAGAATAAGCCTTGGGAGGACGAAAATGACCTAAATGTTCAACCAATGACACAAAATCACTTATTGGATGCACAAGATTGGTTAAAAACCCTAATTGGATTAGAATAAGCCTAGCGGGGACGAAAATGACCTAAATGTGCAACCAATGACACAAAACAACATATTGGATGCACTAGAGTGGTTAAAAACCCTAATTGGATTAGAATAATCATAGGGAGGACGAAAATGACCTAAATATTCAACCAATGACACAAAATAACTTTTCGGATGCACAAGATTGGTTAAAAACCCTATTTGGATTAGAATAAGCCTAGGGAGGACGAAAGTGACCTAAATGTGCAACCAATGACACAAAATAACATATTGTATGCACAAGATTGGTTAAAAACCCCAAATGGATTAGAATAAGCCTAGAGAGGACGAAAATGACCTAAATATTCAACCAATGACACAAAATCACATATTGGATGCACAATACTGGTTAAAAACCCTAATTGGATTAGCATAAGCCTAGGGAGGACGAAAATGACCTAAATATTCAACCAATGACACAAAATAACTTTTCGGATGCACAAGATTGGTTAAAAACCCTATTTGGATTGGAATAAGCCTAGGGAGGACGAAAGTGACCTAAATGTGCAACCAACGACACAAAATAACATATTGTATGCACAAGATTGGTTAAAAACCCCAATTGGATTAGAATAAGCCTAGGGAGGACGAAAATGACCTAAATATTCAACCAATGACACAAAATCACTTATTGGATGCACAAGACTGGTTAAAAACCCTAATTGGATTAGAATAAGCCTAAGGAGGACGAAAATGACCTAAATGTTCAACCAATGACACAAAATCACATATTGGATGCACAATACTGGTTAAAAACCCTAATTGGATTAGAATAAGCCTAAGGAGGACGAAAATGACCTAAATGTTCAACCAATGACACAAAATCACATATTGGATGCACAATACTGGTTAAAAACCCTAATTGGATTAGCATAAGCCTAGGGAGGACGAAAATGACCTAAATATTCAACCAATGACACAAAATAACTTTTCGGATGCACAGGATTGGTTAAAAACCCTATTTGGATTAGAATAAGCCTAGGGAGGACGAAAGTGACCTAAATGTGCAACCAATGACACAAAATAACATATTGTATGCACAAGATTGGTTAAAAACCCCAAATGGATTAGAATAAGCCTAGGGACGACGAAAATGACCTAAATATTCAACCAATGACACAAAATCACTTATCGGATGCACAAGATTGGTTAAAAAACCTATTTGGATTAGAATAAGCCTAGGGAGGACGAAAATGACCTAAATGTTCAACCAATGACACAAAATCACTTATTGGATGCACAAGATTGGTTAAAAACCCTAATTGGATTAGAATAAGCCTAGCGGGGACGAAAATGACCTAAATGTGCGACCAATGACACAAAATAACATATTGGATGCACTAGAGTGGTTAAAAACCCTAATTGGATTAGAATAATCATAGGGAGGACGAAAATGACCTAAATATTCAACCAATGACACAAAATAACTTTTCGGATGCACAAGATTGGTTAAAAACCCTATTTGGATTAGAATAAGCCTAGGGAGGACGAAAGTGACCTAAATGTGGAATGAATGACACAAAATAACATATTGTATGCACGAGATTGGTTAAAAACCCCAATTGGATTAGAATAAGCCTAGGGAGGACGAAAATGACCTAAATATTCAACCAATGACACAAAATCACATATTGGATGCACAATACTGGTTAAAAACCCTAATTGGATTAGCATAAGCCTAGGGAGGACGAAAATGACCTAAATATTCAACCAATGACACAAAATTACTTTTCGGATGCACAAGATTGGTTAAAAACCCTATTTGGATTAGAATAAGCCTAGGGAGGACGAAAGTGACCTAAATGTGCAACCAATGACACAAAATAACATATTGTATGCACAAGATTGGTTAAAAACCCCAAATGGATTAGAATATGCCTAGGGAGGACGAAAATGACCTAAATATTCAACCAATGACACAAAATCACTTATCGGATGCACAAGATTGGTTAAAAAACCTATTTGGATTAGAATAAGCCTTGGGAGGACGAAAATGACCTAAATGTTCAACCAATGACACAAAATCACTTATTGGATGCACAAGATTGGTTAAAAACCCTAATTGGATTAGAATAAGCCTAGCGGGGACGAAAATGACATAAATGTGCAACCAATGACTCAAAACAACATATTGGATGCACTAGAGTGGTTAAAAACCCTAATTGGATTAGAATAATCATAGGGAGGACGAAAATGACCTAAATATTCAACCAATGACACAAAATAACTTTTCGGATGCACAAGATTGGTTAAAAACCCTATTTGGATTAGAATAAGCCTAGGGAGGACGAAAGTGACCTAAATGTGCAACCAATGACACAAAATAACATATTGTATGCACGAGATTGGTTAAAAACCCCAATTGGATTAGAATAAGCCTAGGGAGGACGAAAATGACCTAAATATTCAACCAATGACACAAAATCACTTATTGGATGCACAAGACTGGTTAAAAACCCTAATTGGATTAGAATAAGCCTAAGGAGGACGAAAATGACCTAAATGTTCAACCAATGACACAAAATCACATCTTGGATGCACAATACTGGTTAAAAACCCTAATTGGATTAGCATAAGCCTAGGGAGGACGAAAATGACCTAAATATTCAACCAATGACACAAAATAACTTTTCGGATGCACAAGATTGGTTAAAAACCCTATTTGGATTAGAATAAGCCTAGGGAGGAAGAAAGTGACCTAAATGTGCAACCAATGACACAAAATAACATATTGTACGCACAAGATTGGTTAAAAACCCCAAATGGATTAGAATATGCCTAGGGAGGACGAAAATGACCTAAATATTCAACCAATGACACAAAATCACTTATTGGATGCACAAGATTGGTTAAAAAACCTATTTGGATTAGAATAAGCCTAGGGAGGACGAAAATGACCTAAATGTTCAACCAATGACACAAAATCACTTATTGGATGCACAAGATTGGTTAAAAACCCTAATTGGATTAGAATAAGCCTAGCGGGGACGAAAATGACCTAAATGTGCAACCAATGACTCAAAATAACATATTGGATGCACTAGAGTGGTTAAAAACCCTAATTGGATTAGAATAATCATAGGGAGGACGAAAATGACCTAAATATTCAACCAATGACACAAAATAACTTTTCGGATGCACAAGATTGGTTAAAAACCCTATTTGAATTAGAATAAGCCTAGGGAGGACGAAAGTGACCTAAATGTGCAACCAATGACACAAAATAACATATTGTATGCATGAGATTGGTTAAAAACCCCAATTGGATTAGAATAAGCCTAGGGAGGACGAAAATGACCTAAATATTCAACCAATGACACAAAATAACTTTTCGGATGCACAAGATTGGTTAAAAACCCTATTTGGATTAGAATAAGCCTAGGGAGGACGAAAGTGACCTAAATGTGCAACCAATGACACAAAATAACATATTGTATGCACAAGATTGGTTAAAAACCCCAAATGGATTAGAATAAGCCTAGGGAAGACGAAAATGACCTAAATATTCAACCAATGACACAAAATCACTTATCGGATGCACAAGATTGGTTAAAAAACCTATTTGGATTAGAATAAGCCTAGGGAGGACGAAAATGACCTAAATGTTCAACCAATGACACAAAATCACTTATTGGATGCACAAGATTGGTTAAAAACCCTATTTGGATTAGAATAAGCCTAGGGAGGACGAAAATGACCTAAATGTTCAACCAATGACACAAAATCACTTATTGGATGCACAAGATTGGTTAAAAACCCTAATTGGATTAGAATAAGCCTAGCGGGGACGAAAATGACCTAAATGTGCAACCAATGACTCAAAACAACATATTGGATGCACTAGAGTGGTTAAAAACCCTAATTGGATTAGAATAATCATAGGGAGGATGAAAATGACCTAAATATTCAACCAATGACACAAAATAACTTTTCGGATGCACAAGATTGGTTAAAAACCCTATTTGGATTAGAATAAGCCTAGGGAGGACGAAAGTGACCTAAATGTGCAACCAATGACACAAAATAACATATTGTATGCACGAGATTGGTTAAAAACCCCAATTGGATTAGAATAAGCCTAGGGAGGACGAAAATGACCTAAATATTCAACCAATGACACAAAATCACTTATTGGATGCACAAGACTGGTTAAAAACCCTAATTGGATTAGAATAAGCCTAAGGAGGACGAAAATGACCTAAATGTTCAACCAATGACACAAAATCACATCTTGGATGCACAATACTGGTTAAAAACCCTAATTGGATTAGCATAAGCCTAGGGAGGACGAAAATGACCTAAATATTCAACCAATGACACAAAATAACTTTTCGGATGCACAAGATTGGTTAAAAACCCTATTTGGATTAGAATAAGCCTAGGGAGGAAGAAAGTGACCTAAATGTGCAACCAATGACACAAAATAACATATTGTACGCACAAGATTGGTTAAAAACCCCAAATGGATTAGAATATGCCTAGGGAGGACGAAAATGACCTAAATATTCAACCAATGACACAAAATCACTTATTGGATGCACAAGATTGGTTAAAAAACCTATTTGGATTAGAATAAGCCTAGGGAGGACGAAAATGACCTAAATGTTCAACCAATGACACAAAATCACTTATTGGATGCACAAGATTGGTTAAAAACCCTAATTGGATTAGAATAAGCCTAGCGGGGACGAAAATGACCTAAATGTGCGACTAATGACACAAAATAACATATTGGATGCACAAGATTGGTTAAAAACCCCAAATGGATTAGAATAAGCCTAGGGAGGACGAAAATGACCTAAATATTCAACCAATGACACAAAATCACATATTGGATGCACAATACTGGTTTAAAACCCTAATCGGATTAGCATAAGCCTAGGGAGGACGAAAATGACCTAAATATTCAACCAATGACACAAAATAACTTTTCGGATGCCCAAGATTGGTTAAAAACCCTATTTGGATTAGAATAAGCCTAGGGAGGACGAAAGTGACCTAAATGTGCAACTAATGACACAAAATAACTTATTGTATGCACAGGATTGGTTAAAAACCCCAATTGGATTAGAATAAGCCTAGGGAGGACGAAAATGACCTAAATATTCAACCAATGACACAAAATCACTTATTGGATGCACAAGACTGGTTAAAAACCCTAATTGGATTAGAATAAGCCTAAGGAGGACGAAAATGACCTAAATGTTCAACCAATGACACAAAATCACATATTGGATGCACAATACTGGTTAAAAACCCTAATTGGATTAGCATAAGCCTAGGGAGGACGAAAATGACCTAAATATTCAACCAATGACACAAAATAACTTTTCGGATGCACAGGATTGGTTAAAAACCCTATTTGGATTAGAATAAGCCTAGGGAGGACGAAAGTGACCTAAATGTGCAACCAATGACACAAAATAACATATTGTATGCACAAGATTGGTTAAAAACCCCAAATGGATTAGAATAAGCCTAGGGACGACGAAAATGACCTAAATATTCAACCAATGACACAAAATCACTTATCGGATGCACAAGATTGGTTAAAAAACCTATTTGGATTAGAATAAGCCTAGGGAGGACGAAAATGACCTAAATGTTCAACCAATGACACAAAATCACTTATTGGATGCACAAGATTGGTTAAAAACCCTAATTGGATTAGAATAAGCCTAGCGGGGACGAAAATGACCTAAATGTGCGACCAATGACACAAAATAACATATTGGATGCACTAGAGTGGTTAAAAACCCTAATTGGATTAGAATAATCATAGGGAGGACGAAAATGACCTAAATATTCAACCAATGACACAAAATAACTTTTCGGATGCACAAGATTGGTTAAAAACCCTATTTGGATTAGAATAAGCCTAGGGAGGACGAAAGTGACCTAAATGTGGAATGAATGACACAAAATAACATATTGTATGCACGAGATTGGTTAAAAACCCCAATTGGATTAGAATAAGCCTAGGGAGGACGAAAATGACCTAAATATTCAACCAATGACACAAAATCACATATTGGATGCACAATACTGGTTAAAAACCCTAATTGGATTAGCATAAGCCTAGGGAGGACGAAAATGACCTAAATATTCAACCAATGACACAAAATTACTTTTCGGATGCACAAGATTGGTTAAAAACCCTATTTGGATTAGAATAAGCCTAGGGAGGACGAAAGTGACCTAAATGTGCAACCAATGACACAAAATAACATATTGTATGCACAAGATTGGTTAAAAACCCCAAATGGATTAGAATATGCCTTGGGAGGACGAAAATGACCTAAATGTTCAACCAATGACATAAAATCACATATTGGATGCACAATACTGGTTAAAAACCCTAATCGGATTAGCATAAGCCTAGGGAGGACGAAAATGACCTAAATATTCAACCAATGACACAAAATAACTTTTCGGATGCCCAAGATTGGTTAAAAACCCTATTTGGATTAGAATAAGCCTAGGGAGGACGAAAGTGACCTAAATGTGCAACTAATGACACAAAATAACTTATTGTATGCACAAGATTGGTTAAAAACCCCAATTGGATTAGAATAAGCCTAGGGAGGACGAAAATGACCTAAATATTCAACCAATGACACAAAATCACTTATTGGATGCACAAGACTGGTTAAAAACCCTAATTGGATTAGAATAAGCCTAAGGAGGACGAAAATGACCTAAATGTTCAACCAATGACACAAAATCACATATTGGATGCACAATACTGGTTAAAAACCCTAATTGGATTAGCATAAGCCTAGGGAGGACGAATATGACCTAAATATTCAACCAATGACACAAAATATTTTTTCGGATGCACAAGATTGGTTAAAAACCCTATTTGGATTAGAATAAGCCTAATGAGGACGAAAGTGACCTAAATGTGCAACCAATGACACAAAATAACATATTGTATGCACAAGATTGGTTAAAAACCCCAAATGGATTAGAATAAGCCTAGGGAGGACGAAAATGACCTAAATATTCAACCAATGACACAAAATCACTTATCGGATGCACAAGATTGGTTAAAAAACCTATTTGGATTAGAATAAGCCTAGGGAGGACGAAAATGACCTAAATGTTCAACCAATGACACAAAATCACTTATTGGATGCACAAGATTGGTTAAAAACCCTAATTGGATTAGAATAAGCCTAGCGGGGACGAAAATGACCTAAATGTGCAACCAATGACTCAAAATAACATATTGGATGCACTAGAGTGGTTAAAAACCCTAATTGGATTAGAATAATCATAGGGAGGACGAAAATGACCTAAATATTCAACCAATGACACAAAATAACTTTTCGGATGCACAAGATTGGTTAAAAACCCTATTTGAATTAGAATAAGCCTAGGGAGGACGAAAGTGACCTAAATGTGCAACTAATGACACAAAATAACTTATTGTATGCACAAGATTGGTTAAAAACCCCAATTGGATTAGCATAAGCCTAGGGAGGACGAAAATGACCTAAATATTCAACCAATGACACAAAATCACTTTTGGGATGCACAAGATTGGTTAAAAACCCTAACTAGATTAGAATAAGCCGAGGGAGGTCGAAAATGACCTAAATGTTCAACCAATGACACAAAATAACTTTTTGGATGCACAAGATTGGTTAAAAACCCTAACTGGATTAGAATAAGCCTAGGGAGGTCGAAAATGACCTAAATGTTCAACCAATGACACATAATCACTTATCGGATGCACAAGATTGGTTAAAAAACCTATTTGGATTAGAATAAGCCTAGGGAGGACGAAAGTGACCTAAATGTCCAACCAATGACACAAAATAACATATTGGATGCACAAGATTGGTTAAAAACCCCAATTGGATTAGAATAAGCCTAAGGGAACGAAAATAACCTAAATGTTCAACCAATGACACAAAATCACATATTGGATGCACAATACTGGTTAAAAACCCTAATTGGATTAGCATAAGCCTAGGGAGGACGAAAATGACCTAAATATTCAACCAATGACACAAAATAACTTTTCGGATGCACAAGATTGGTTAAAAACCCTATTTGGATTAGAATAAGCCTAGGGAGGACGAAAGTGACCTAAATGTGCAACCAATGACACAAAATAACTTATTGTATGCACAAGATTGGTTAAAAACCCCAATTGGATTAGAATAAGCCTAGGGAGGACGAAAATGACCTAAATATTCAACCAATGACACAAAATCACTTATTGGATGCACAAGACTGGTTAAAAACCCTAATTGGATTAGAATAAGCCTAAGGAGGACGAAAATGACCTAAATGTTCAACCAATGACACAAAATCACATATTGGATGCACAATACAGGTTAAAAACCCTAATTGGATTAGCATAAGCCTAGGGAGGACGAAAATGACCTAAATATTCAACCAATGACACAAAATAACTTTTCGGATGCACAAGATTGGTTAAAAACCCTATTTGGATTAGAATAAGCCTAGGGAGGACGAAAGTGACCTAAATGTGGAATGAATGACACAAAATAACATATTGTATGCACGAGATTGGTTAAAAACCCCAATTGGATTAGAATAAGCCTAGGGAGGACGAAAATGACCTAAATATTCAACCAATGACACAAAATCACATATTGGATGCACAATACTGGTTAAAAACCCTAATTGGATTAGCATAAGCCTAGGGAGGACGAAAATGACCTAAATATTCAACCAATGACACAAAATTACTTTTCGGATGCACAAGATTGGTTAAAAACCCTATTTGGATTAGAATAAGCCTAGGGAGGACGAAAGTGACCTAAATGTGCAACCAATGACACAAAATAACATATTGTATGCACAAGATTGGTTAAAAACCCCAAATGGATTAGAATATGCCTTGGGAGGACGAAAATGACCTAAATGTTCAACCAATGACATAAAATCACATATTGGATGCACAATACTGGTTAAAAACCCTAATCGGATTAGCATAAGCCTAGGGAGGACGAAAATGACCTAAATATTCAACCAATGACACAAAATAACTTTTCGGATGCCCAAGATTGGTTAAAAACCCTATTTGGATTAGAATAAGCCTAGGGAGGACGAAAGTGACCTAAATGTGCAACTAATGACACAAAATAACTTATTGTATGCACAAGATTGGTT
>JBBPBQ010000008.1:31848482-31871925 GCA_037974755.1 Cicer yamashitae | reverse complement strand
GAGGACGAAAGTGACCTAAATGTGCAACCAATGACACAAAATAACATATTGTATGCACAAGATTGGTTAAAAACCCCAAATGGATTAGAATAAGCCTAGGGAGGACGAAAATGACCTAAATATTCAACCAATGACACAAAATCACTTATCGGATGCACAAGATTGGTTAAAAAACCTATTTGGATTAGAATAAGCCTAGGGAGGACGAAAATGACCTAAATGTTCAACCAATGACACAAAATCACTTATTGGATGCACAAGATTGGTTAAAAACCCTAATTGGATTAGAATAAGCCTTGCGGGGACGAAAATGACCTAAATGTGCAACCAATGACACAAAATAACATAAAGGATGCACTAGAGTGGTTAAAAACCCTAATTAGATTAGAATAATCATAGGGAGGACGAAAATGACCTAAATATTCAACCAATGACACAAAATAACTTTTCGGATGCACAAGATTGGTTAAAAACCCTATTTGGATTAGAATAAGCCTAGGGAGGACGAAAGTGACCTAAATGTGCAACCAATGACACAAAATAACATATTGTATGCACGAGATTGGTTAAAAACCCCAATTGGATTAGAATAAGCCTAGGGAGGACGAAAGTGACCTAAATGTGCAACTAATGACACAAAATAACTTATTGTATGCACAAGATTGGTTAAAAACCCCAATTGGATTAGCATAAGCCTAGGGAGGACGAAAATGACCTAAATATTCAACCAATGACACAAAATCACTTTTGGGATGCACAAGATTGGTTAAAAACCCTAACTAGATTAGAATAAGCCGAGGGAGGTCGAAAATGACCTAAATGATCAACCAATGACACAAAATAACTTTTTGGATGCACAAGATTGGTTAAAAACCCTAACTGGATTAGAATAAGCCTAGGGAGGTCGAAAATGACCTAAATGTTCAACCAATGACACATAATCACTTATCGGATGCACAAGATTGGTTAAAAAACCTATTTGGATTAGAATAAGCCTAGGGTGGACGAAAGTGACCTAAATGTCCAACCAATGACACAAAATAACATATTGGATGCACAAGATTGGTTAAAAACCCCAATTGGATTAGAATAAGCCTAAGGGAACGAAAATAACCTAAATGTTCAACCAATGACACAAAATCACATATTGGATGCACAATACTGGTTAAAAACCCTAATTGGATTAGCATAAGCCTAGGGAGGACGAAAATGACCTAAATATTCAACCAATGACACAAAATAACTTATCGGATGCACAAGATTGGTTAAAAACCCTATTTGGATTAGAATAAGCCTAGGGAGGACGAAAGTGACCTAAATGTGCAACCAATGACACAAAATAACATATTGTATGCACAAGATTGGTTAAAAACCCCAAATGGATTAGAATAAGCCTAGGGAAGACGAAAATGACCTAAATATTCAACCAATGACACAAAATCACTTATCGGATGCACAAGATTGGTTAAAAAACCTATTTGGATTAGAATAAGCCTAGGGAGGACGAAAATGACCTAAATGTTCAACCAATGACACAAAATCACTTATTGGATGCACAAGATTGGTTAAAAACCCTAATTGGATTAGAATAAGCCTAGCGGGGACTTAAATGACCTAAATGTGCAACCAATAAAACAAAATAACATATTGGATGCACTAGAGTGGTTAAAAACCCTAATTGGATTAGAATAATCATAGGGAGGACGAAAATGACCTAAATATTCAACCAATGACACAAAATAACTTTTCGGATGCACAAGATTGGTTAAAAACCCTATTTGGATTAGAATAAGCCTAGGGAGGACGAAAGTGACCTAAATGTGCAACCAATGACACAAAATAACATATTGTATGCACGAGATTGGTTAAAAATCCCAATTGGATTAGAATAAGCCTAGGGAGGACGAAAATGACCTAAATATTCAACCAATGACACAAAATCACATATTGGATGCACAATACTGGTTAAAAACCCTAATTGGATTAGCATAAGCCTAGGGAGGACGAAAATGACCTAAATATTCAACCAATGACACAAAATAACTTTTCGGATGCCCAAGATTGGTTAAAAACCCTATTTGGATTAGAATAAGCCTAGGGAGGACGAAAGTGACCTAAATGTGCAACTAATGACACAAAATAACTTATTGTATGCACAGGATTGGTTAAAAACCCCAATTGGATTAGAATAAGCCTAGGGAGGACGAAAATGACCTAAATATTCAACCAATGACACAAAATCACTTATTGGATGCACAAGACTGGTTAAAAACCCTAATTGGATTAGAATAAGCCTAAGGAGGACGAAAATGACCTAAATGTTCAACCAATGACACAAAATCACATATTGGATGCACAATACTGGTTAAAAACCCTAATTGGATTAGCATAAGCCTAGGGAGGACGAAAATGACCTAAATATTCAACCAATGACACAAAATAACTTTTCGGATGCACAAGATTGGTTAAAAACCCTATTTGGATTAGAATAAGCCTAGGGAGGACGAAAGTGACCTAAATGTGCAACTAATGACACAAAATAACTTATTGTATGCACAAGGTTGGTTAAAAACCCCAATTGGATTAGAATAAGCCTAGGGAGGACGAAAATGACCTAAATATTCAACCAATGACACAAAATCACTTATTGGATGCACAAGACTGGTTAAAAACCCTAATTGGATTAGAATAAGCCTAAGGAGGACGAAAATGACCTAAATGTTCAACCAATGACACAAAATCACATATTGGATGCACAAGACTGGTTAAAAACCCTAATTGGATTAGCATAAGCCTAGGGAGGACGAAAATGACCTAAATATTCAACCAATGACACAAAATAACTTTTCGGATGCACAAGATTGGTTAAAAACCCTATTTGGATTAGAATAAGCCTAGGGAGGACGAAAGTGACCTAAATGTGCAACCAATGACACAAAATAACATATTGTATGCACAAGATTGGTTAAAAACCCCAAATGGATTAGAATAAGCCTAAGGAGGACGAAAATGACCTAAATATTCAACCAATGACACAAAATCACATATTGGATGCACAATACTGGTTAAAAACCCTAATCGGATTAGCATAAGCCTAGGGAGGACGAAAATGACCTAAATATTCAACCAATGACACAAAATAACTTTTCGGATGCACAAGATTGGTTAAAAACCCTATTTGGATTAGAATAAGCCTAGGGAGGACGAAAATGACCTAAATGTGCAACCAATGACACAAAATAACATATTGTATGCACAAGATTGGTTAAAAACCCCAAATGGATTAGAATAAGCCTAGGGAGGACGAAAATGACCTAAATATTCAACCAATGACACAAAATCACATATTGGATGCACAATACTGGTTAAAAACCCTAATTGGATTAGAATAAGCCTAGGGAGGACGAAAATGACCTAAATATTCAACCAATGACACAAAATAACTTTTCGGATGCACAAGATTGGTTAAAAACCCTATTTGGATTAGAATAAGCCTAGGGAGGACGAAAGTGACCTAAATGTGCAACCAATGACACAAAATAACATATTGTATGCACAAGATTGGTTAAAAACCCTAATTGGATTAGAATAAGCCTAGGGAGGTCGAAAATGACCTAAATGTTCAACCAATGACACAAAATCACTTATTGGATGCACAAGATTGGTTAAAAACCCTAATTGGATTGGAATAATCCTAGGGATGACGAAAATGACCTAAATGTTCAACAAATGACACAAACGCACTTATTGGATGCACAAGATTGGTTAAAAACCCTAATTGGATTAGAATAAGCTTCGCGGGGACGAAAATGACCTAAATGTGCAACCAATGACTCAAAATAACATATTGGATGCACTAGAGTGGTTTAAAACCCTAATTGGATTAGAATAAGCCTAGGGAGGACGAAAATGACCTAAATATTCAACCAATGACACAAAATAACTTTTCGGATGCACAAGATTGGTTAAAAACCCTATTTGGATTAGAATAAGCCTAGGGAGGACGAAAGTGACCTAAATGTGCAACCAATGACACAAAATAACATATTGTATGCACAAGATTGGTTAAAAACCCTAATTGGATTGGAATAATCCTAGGGATGACGAAAATGACCTAAATGTTCAACAAATGACACAAACGCACTTATTGGATGCACAAGATTGGTTAAAAACCCTAATTGGATTAGAATAAGCTTCGCGGGGACGAAAATGACCTAAATGTGCAACCAATGACTCAAAATAACATATTGGATGCACAAGAGTGGTTTAAAACCCTAATTGGATTAGAATAAGCCTAGGGAGGACGAAAATGACCTAAATATTCAACCAATGACACAAAATAACTTTTCGGATGCACAAGATTGGTTAAAAACCCTATTTGGATTAGAATAAGCCTAGGGAGGACGAAAGTGACCTAAATGTGCAACCAATGACACAAAATAACATATTGTATGCACAAGATTGGTTAAAAACCCTAATTGGATTAGAATAAGCCTAGGGAGGACGAAAATGACCTAAATGTTCAACCAATGACACAAAATCACTTATTGGATGCACAAGATTGGTTAAAAACCCTAATTGGATTAGAATAAGCCTAGGGAGGACGAAAATGACCTAAATGTTTAACCAATGACACAAAATCACTTATTGGATGCACAAGATTGGTTAAAAACCCTAATTGGATTAGAATAAGCCTAGCGGGGACGAAAATGACCTAAATGTGCAACCAATGACACAAAATAACATATTGGATGCACTAGAGTGGTTAAAAACCCTAATTGGATTAGAATAAGCCTAGGGAGGACGAAAATGACCTAAATATTCAACCAATGACACAAAATCACTTATCGGATGCACAAGATTGGTTAAAAACCCTATTTGGATTAGAATAAGCCTAGGGAGGACGAAAGTGACCTAAATGTGCAACCAATGACACAAAATAACATATTGTATGCACGAGATTGGTTAAAAACCCCAATTGGATTAGAATAAGCCTAGGGAGGACGAAAATGACCTAAATATTCAACCAATGACACAAAATCACTTATTGGATGCACAAGACTGGTTAAAAACCCTAATTGGATTAGAATAAGCCTAAGGAGGACGAAAATGACCTAAATGTTCAACCAATGACACAAAATCACATCTTGGATGCACAATACTGGTTAAAAACCCTAATTGGATTAGCATAAGCCTAGGGAGGACGAAAATGACCTAAATATTCAACCAATGACACAAAATAACTTTTCGGATGCACAAGATTGGTTAAAAACCCTATTTGGATTAGAATAAGCCTAGGGAGGAAGAAAGTGACCTAAATGTGCAACCAATGACACAAAATAACATATTGTACGCACAAGATTGGTTAAAAACCCCAAATGGATTAGAATATGCCTAGGGAGGACGAAAATGACCTAAATATTCAACCAATGACACAAAATCACTTATTGGATGCACAAGATTGGTTAAAAAACCTATTTGGATTAGAATAAGCCTAGGGAGGACGAAAATGACCTAAATGTTCAACCAATGACACAAAATCACTTATTGGATGCACAAGATTGGTTAAAAACCCTAATTGGATTAGAATAAGCCTAGCGGGGACGAAAATGACCTAAATGTGCAACCAATGACTCAAAATAACATATTGGATGCACTAGAGTGGTTAAAAACCCTAATTGGATTAGAATAATCATAGGGAGGACGAAAATGACCTAAATATTCAACCAATGACACAAAATAACTTTTCGGATGCACAAGATTGGTTAAAAACCCTATTTGAATTAGAATAAGCCTAGGGAGGACGAAAGTGACCTAAATGTGCAACCAATGACACAAAATAACATATTGTATGCATGAGATTGGTTAAAAACCCCAATTGGATTAGAATAAGCCTAGGGAGGACGAAAATGACCTAAATATTCAACCAATGACACAAAATAACTTTTCGGATGCACAAGATTGGTTAAAAACCCTATTTGGATTAGAATAAGCCTAGGGAGGACGAAAGTGACCTAAATGTGCAACCAATGACACAAAATAACATATTGTATGCACAAGATTGGTTAAAAACCCCAATTGGATTAGAATAAGCCTAGGGAGGACGAAAATGACCTAAATATTCAACCAATGACACAAAATCACTTATTGGATGCACAAGACTGGTTAAAAACCCTAATTGGATTAGAATAAGCCTAAGGAGGACGAAAATGACCTAAATGTTCAACCAATGACACGAAATCACATATTGGATGCACAATACTGGTTAAAAACCCTAATTGGATTAGCATAAGCCTAGGGAGGACGAAAATGACCTAAATATTCAACCAATGACACAAAATAACTTTTCGGATGCACAAGATTGGTTAAAAACCCTATTTGGATTAGAATAAGCCTAGGGAGGACGAAAGTGACCTAAATGTGCAACCAATGACACAAAATAACATATTGTATGCACGAGATTGGTTAAAAACCCCAATTGGATTAGAATAAGCCTAGGGAGGACGAAAGTGACCTAAATGTGCAACTAATGACACAAAATAACTTATTGTATGCACAAGATTGGTTAAAAACCCCAATTGGATTAGCATAAGCCTAGGGAGGACGAAAATGACCTAAATATTCAACCAATGACACAAAATCACTTTTGGGATGCACAAGATTGGTTAAAAACCCTAACTAGATTAGAATAAGCCGAGGGAGGTCGAAAATGACCTAAATGATCAACCAATGACACAAAATAACTTTTTGGATGCACAATACTGGTTAAAAACCCTAATTGGATTAGCATAAGCCTAGGGAGGACGAAAATGACCTAAATATTCAACCAATGACACAAAATAACTTTTCGGATGCACAAGATTGGTTAAAAACCCTATTTGGATTAGAATAAGCCTAGGGAGGACGAAAGTGACCTAAATGTGCAACTAATGACACAAAATAACTTATTGTATGCACAAGATTGGTTAAAAACCCCAATTGGATTAGAATAAGCCTAGGGAGGACGAAAATGACCTAAATATTCAACCAATGACACAAAATCACTTATTGGATGCACAAGACTGGTTAAAAACCCTAATTGGATTAGAATAAGCCTAAGGAGGACGAAAATGACCTAAATGTTCAACCAATGACACAAAATCACATATTGGATGCACAATACTGGTTAAAAACCCTAATTGGATTAGCATAAGCCTAGGGAGGACGAATATGACCTAAATATTCAACCAATGACACAAAATATTTTTTCGGATGCACAAGATTGGTTAAAAACCCTATTTGGATTAGAATAAGCCTAGGGAGGACGAAAGTGACCTAAATGTGCAACCAATGACACAAAATAACATATTGTATGCACAAGATTGGTTAAAAACCCCAAATGGATTAGAATAAGCCTAGGGAGGACGAAAATGACCTAAATATTCAACCAATGACACAAAATCACATATTGGATGCACAATACTGCTTAAAAACCCTAATCGGATTAGCATAAGCCTAGGGAGGACGAAAATGACCTAAATATTCAACCAATGACACAAAATCACTTATCGGATGCACAAGATTGGTTAAAAAACCTATTTAAATTAGAATAAGCCTAGGGAGGACGAAAATGACCTAAATGTTCAACCAATGACACAAAATCACTTATTGGAGGCACAAGATTGGTTAAAAACCCTAATTGGATTAGAATAAGCCTAGCGGGGACGAAAATGACCTAAATGTGCAACCAATGACACAAAATAACATATTGGATGCACTAGAGTGGTTAAAAACCCTAATTGGATTAGAATAATCATAGGGAGGACAAAAATGACCTAAATATTCAACCAATGACACAAAATAACTTTTCGGATGCACAAGATTGGTTAAAAACCCTATTTGGATTAGAATAAGCCTAGGGAGGACGAAAGTGACCTAAATGTGCAACCAATGACACAAAATAACATATTGTATGCACGAGATTGGTTAAAAACCCCAATTGGATTAGAATAAGCCTAGGGAGGACGAAAATGACCTAAATATTCAACCAATGACACAAAATCACATATTGGATGCACAATACTGGTTAAAAACCCTAATTGGATTAGCATAAGCCTAGGGAGGACGAAAATGACCTAAATATTCAACAAATGACACAAAATAACTTTTCGGATGCACAAGATTGGTTAAAAACCCTATTTGGATTAGAATAAGCCTAGGGAGGACGAAAGTGACCTAAATGTGCAACCAATGACACAAAATAACATATTGTATGCACAAGATTGGTTAAAAACCCCAAATGGATTAGAATAAGCCTAGGGAGGACGAAAATGACCTAAATATTCAACCAATGACACAAAATCACATATTGGATGCACAATACTGGTTAAAAACCCTAATTGGATTAGCATAAGCCTAGGGAGGACGAAAATGACCTAAATATTCAACCAATGACACAAAATAACTTTTCGGATGCACAAGATTGGATAAAAACCCTATTTGGATTAGAATAAGCCTAGGGAGGACGAAAGTGACCTAAATGTGCAACCAATGACACAAAATAACATATTGTATGCACAAGATTGGTTAAAAACCCCAAATGGATTAGAATATGCCTTGGGAGGACGAAAATGACCTAAATATTCAACCAATGACATAAAATCACTTATCGGATGCACAAGATTGGTTAAAAAACCTATTTGGATTAGAATAAGCCTAGGGAGGACGAAAATGACCTAAATGTTCAACCAATGACACAAAATCACTTATTGGATGCACAAGATTGGTTAAAAACCCTAATTGGATTAGAATAAGCCTAGCGGGGACGAAAATGACCTAAATGTGCAACCAATGACTCAAAATAACATATTGGATGCACTAGAGTGGTTAAAAACCCTAATTGGATTAGAATAATCATAGGGAGGACGAAAATGACCTAAATATTCAACCAATGACACAAAATAACTTTTCGGATGCACAAGATTGGTTAAAAACCCTATTTGAATTAGAATAAGCCTAGGGAGGACGAAAGTGACCTAAATGTGCAACTAATGACACAAAATAACTTATTGTATGCACAAGATTGGTTAAAAACCCCAATTGGATTAGCATAAGCCTAGGGAGGACGAAAATGACCTAAATATTCAACCAATGACACAAAATCACTTTTGGGATGCACAAGATTGGTTAAAAACCCTAACTAGATTAGAATAAGCCGAGGGAGGTCGAAAATGACCTAAATGTTCAACCAATGACACAAAATAACTTTTTGGATGCACAAGATTGGTTAAAAACCCTAACTGGATTAGAATAAGCCTAAGGAGGTCGAAAATGACCTAAATGTTCAACCAATGACACATAATCACTTATCGGATGCACAAGATTGGTTAAAAAACCTATTTGGATTAGAATAAGCCTAGGGTGGACGGAAGTGACCTAAATGTCCTACCAATGACACAAAATAACATATTGGATGCACAAGATTGGTTAAAAACCCCAATTGGATTAGAATAAGCCTAAGGGAACGAAAATAACCTAAATGTTCAACCAATGACACAAAATCACATATTGGATGCACAATACTGGTTAAAAACCCTAATTGGATTAGCATAAGCCTAGGGAGGACGAAAATGACCTAAATATTCAACCAATGACACAAAACAACTTTTCGGATGCACAAGATTGGTTAAAAACCCTATTTGGATTAGAATAAGCCTAGGGAGGACGAAAGTGACCTAAATGTGCAACCAATGACACAAAATAACATATTGTATGCACAAGATTTGTTAAAAACCCCAAATGGATTAGAATAAGCCTAGGGAAGACGAAAATGACCTAAATATTCAACCAATGACACAAAATCACTTATCGGATGCACAAGATTGGTTAAAAAACCTATTTGGATTAGAATAAGCCTAGGGAGGACGAAAATGACCTAAATGTTCAACCAATGACACAAAATCACTTATTGGATGCACAAGATTGGTTAAAAACCCTAACTGGATTAGAATAAGCCTAGCAGGGACGAAAATGACCTAAATGTGCAACCAATGACACAAAATAACATATTGGATGCACTAGAGTGGTTAAAAACCCTAATTGGATTAGAATAAGCCTAGGGAGGACGAAAATGACCTAAATATTCAACCAATGACACAAAATAACTTTTCGGATGCACAAGATTGGTTAAAAACCCTATTTGGATTGGAATAAGCCTAGGGAGGACGAATGTGACCTAAATATTCAACCAATGACACAAAATCACTTATTGGATGCACAAGACTGGTTAAAAACCCTAATTGGATTAGAATAAGCCTAAGGAGGACGAAAATGACCTAAATGTTCAACCAATGACACAAAATCACATATTGGATGCACAATACTGGTTAAAAACCCTAATTGGATTAGCATAAGCCTAGGGAGGACGAAAATGACCTAAATATTCAACCAATGACACAAAATAACTTTTCGGATGCACAAGATTGGTTAAAAACCCTATTTGGATTAGAATAAGCCTAGGGAGGACGAAAGTGACCTAAATGTGCAACTAATGACACAAAATAACTTATTGTATGCACAAGGTTGGTTAAAAACCCCAATTGGATTAGAATAAGCCTAGGGAGGACGAAAATGACCTAAATATTCAACCAATGACACAAAATCACTTATTGGATGCACAAGACTGGTTAAAAACCCTAATTGGATTAGAATAAGCCTAAGGAGGACGAAAATGACCTAAATGTTCAACCAATGACACAAAATCACATATTGGATGCACAATACTGGTTAAAAACCCTAATCGGATTAGCATAAGCCTAGGGAGGACGAAAATGACCTAAATATTCAACCAATGACACAAAATAACTTTTCGGATGCACAAGATTGGTTAAAAACCCTATTTGGATTAGAATAAGCCTAGGGAGGACGAAAGTGACCTAAATGTGCAACTAATGACACAAAATAACTTATTGTATGCACAAGATTGGTTAAAAACCCCAAATGGATTAGAATAAGCCTAGGGAGGACGAAAATGACCTAAATATTCAACCAATGACACAAAATCACATATTGGATGCACAATACTGGTTAAAAACCCTAATCGGATTAGCATAAGCCTAGGGAGGACGAAAATGACCTAAATATTCAACCAATGACACAAAATAACTTTTTGGATGCCCAAGATTGGTTAAAAACCCTATTTGGATTAGAATAAGCCTAGGGAGGACGAAAGTGACCTAAATGTGCAACTAATGACACAAAATAACTTATTGTATGCACAAGATTGGTTAAAAACCCCAATTGGATTAGAATAAGCCTAGGGAGGACGAAAATGACCTAAATATTCAACCAATGACACAAAATCACTTATTGGATGCACAAGACTGGTTAAAAACCCTAATTGGATTAGAATAAGCCTAAGGAGGACGAAAATGACCTAAATGTTCAACCAATGACACGAAATCACATATTGGATGCACAATACTGGTTAAAAACCCTAATTGGATTAGCATAAGCCTAGGGAGGACGAAAATGACCTAAATATTCAACCAATGACACAAAATAACTTTTCGGATGCACAAGATTGGTTAAAAACCCTATTTGGATTAGAATAAGCCTAGGGAGGACGAAAGTGACCTAAATGTGCAACCAATGACACAAAATAACATATTGTATGCACAAGATTTGTTAAAAACCCCAAATGGATTAGAATAAGCCTAGGGAAGACGAAAATGACCTAAATATTCAACCAATGACACAAAATAACTTTTCGGATGCCCAAGATTGGTTAAAAACCCTATTTGGATTAGAATAAGCCTAGGGAGGACGAAAGTGACCTAAATGTGCAACTAATGACACAAAATAACTTATTGTATGCACAGGATTGGTTAAAAACCCCAATTGGATTAGAATAAGCCTAGGGAGGACGAAAATGACCTAAATATTCAACCAATGACACAAAATCACTTATTGGATGCACAAGACTGGTTAAAAACCCTAATTGGATTAGAATAAGCCTAAGGAGGACGAAAATGACCTAAATGTTCAACCAATGACACAAAATCACATATTGGATGCACAATACTGGTTAAAAACCCTAATTGGATTAGCATAAGCCTAGGGAGGACGAAAATGACCTAAATATTCAACCAATGACACAAAATAACTTTTCGGATGCACAAGATTGGATAAAAACCCTATTTGGATTAGAATAAGCCTAGGGAGGACGAAAGTGACCTAAATGTGCAACCAATGACACAAAATAACATATTGTATGCACAAGATTGGTTAAAAACCCCAAATGGATTAGAATAAGCCTAGGGAGGACGAAAATGACCTAAATATTCAACCAATGACACAAAATCACATATTGGATGCACAATAATGGTTAAAAACCCTAATCGGATTAGCATAAGCCTAGGGAGGACGAAAATGACCTAAATATTCAACCAATGACACAAAATAACTTTTCGGATGCCCAAGATTGGTTAAAAACCCTATTTGGATTAGAATAAGCCTAGGGAGGACGAAAGTGACCTAAATGTGCAATTAATGACACAAAATAACTTATTGTATGCACAAGATTGGTTAAAAACCCCAATTGGATTAGAATAAGCCTAGGGAGGACGAAAATGACCTAAATATTCAACCAATGACACAAAATCACTTATTGGATGCACAAGACTGGTTAAAAACCCTAATTGGATTAGAATAAGCCTAAGGAGGACGAAAATGACCTAAATGTTCAACCAATGACACAAAATCACATCTTGGATGCACAATACTGGTTAAAAACCCTAATTGGATTAGCATAAGCCTAGGGAGGACGAAAATGACCTAAATATTCAACCAATGACACAAAATAACTTTTCGGATGCACAAGATTGGTTAAAAACCCTATTTGGATTAGAATAAGCCTAGGGAGGAAGAAAGTGACCTAAATGTGCAACCAATGACACAAAATAACATATTGTACGCACAAGATTGGTTAAAAACCCCAAATGGATTAGAATATGCCTAGGGAGGACGAAAATGACCTAAATATTCAACCAATGACACAAAATCACTTATTGGATGCACAAGATTGGTTAAAAAACCTATTTGGATTAGAATAAGCCTAGGGAGGACGAAAATGACCTAAATGTTCAACCAATGACACAAAATCACTTATTGGATGCACAAGATTGGTTAAAAACCCTAATTGGATTAGAATAAGCCTAGCGGGGACGAAAATGACCTAAATGTGCAACCAATGACTCAAAATAACATATTGGATGCACTAGAGTGGTTAAAAACCCTAATTGGATTAGAATAATCATAGGGAGGACGAAAATGACCTAAATATTCAACCAATGACACAAAATAACTTTTCGGATGCACAAGATTGGTTAAAAACCCTATTTGAATTAGAATAAGCCTAGGGAGGACGAAAGTGACCTAAATGTGCAACTAATGACACAAAATAACTTATTGTATGCACAAGATTGGTTAAAAACCCCAATTGGATTAGCATAAGCCTAGGGAGGACGAAAATGACCTAAATATTCAACCAATGACACAAAATCACTTTTGGGATGCACAAGATTGGTTAAAAACCCTAACTAGATTAGAATAAGCCGAGGGAGGTCGAAAATGACCTAAATGTTCAACCAATGACACAAAATAACTTTTTGGATGCACAAGATTGGTTAAAAACCCTAACTGGATTAGAATAAGCCTAAGGAGGTCGAAAATGACCTAAATGTTCAACCAATGACACATAATCACTTATCGGATGCACAAGATTGGTTAAAAAACCTATTTGGATTAGAATAAGCCTAGGGTGGACGGAAGTGACCTAAATGTCCTACCAATGACACAAAATAACATATTGGATGCACAAGATTGGTTAAAAACCCCAATTGGATTAGAATAAGCCTAAGGGAACGAAAATAACCTAAATGTTCAACCAATGACACAAAATCACATATTGGATGCACAATACTGGTTAAAAACCCTAATTGGATTAGCATAAGCCTAGGGAGGACGAAAATGACCTAAATATTCAACCAATGACACAAAATAACTTTTCAGATGCACAAGATTGGTTAAAAACCCTATTTGGATTAGAATAAGCCTAGGGAGGACGAAAGTGACCTAAATGTGCAACCAATGACACAAAATAACATATTGTATGCACAAGATTGGTTAAAAACCCCAAATGGATTAGAATAAGCCTAGGGAAGACGAAAATGACCTAAATATTCAACCAATGACACAAAATCACTTATCGGATGCACAAGATTGGTTAAAAAACCTATTTGGATTAGAATAAGCCTAGGGAGGACGAAAATGACCTAAATGTTCAACCAATGACACAAAATCACTTATTGGATGCACAAGACTGGTTAAAAACCCTAATTGGATTAGAATAAGCCTAAGGAGGACGAAAATGACCTAAATGTTCAACCAATGACACAAAATCACATATTGGATGCACAATACTGGTTAAAAACCCTAATTGGATTAGCATAAGCCTAGGGAGGACGAAAACGACCTAAATATTCAACCAATGACACAAAATAACTTTTTGGATGCACAAGATTGCTTAAAAACCCTAACTGGATTAGAATAAGCCGAGGGAGGTCGAAAATGAACTAAATGTTCAACCAATGACACAAAATAACTTTTTGGATGCACAAGATTGGTTAAAAACCCTAACTGGATTAGAATAAGCCTAGGGAGGTCGAAAATGACCTAAATGTTCAACCAATGACACAAAATCACTTATCGGATGCACAAGATTGGTTAAAAAACCTATTTGGATTAGAATAAGCCTAGGGAGGACGAAAATGACCTAAATGTTCAACCAATGACACAAAATCACTTATTGGATGCACAAGATTGGTTAAAAACCCTAATTGGATTAGAATAAGCCTAGCGGGGATGAAAATGACCTAAATGTGCAACCAATGACACAATAACATATTCGATGCACTAGAGTGGTTAAAAACCCTAATTGGATTAGAATAATCATAGGGAGGACGAAAATGACCTAAATATTCAACCAATGACACAAAATAACTTTTCGGATGCACAAGATTGGTTAAAAACCCTATTTGGATTAGAATAAGCCTAGGGAGGACGAAAGTGACCTAAATGTGCAACCAATGACACAAAATAACATATTGTATGCACGAGATTGGTTAAAAACCCCAATTGGATTAGAATAAGCCTAGGGAGGACGAAAATGACCTAAATATTCAACCAATGACACAAAATCACTTATCGGATGCACAAGATTGGTTAAAAAACCTATTTGGATTAGAATAAGCCTAGGGAGGACGAAAATGACCTAAATGTTCAACCAATGACACAAAATCACTTATTGGATGCACAAGACTGGTTAAAAACCCTAATTGGATTAGAATAAGCCTAAGGAGGACGAAAATGACCTAAATGTTCAACCAATGACACAAAATCACATATTGGATGCACAATACTGGTTAAAAACCCTAATTGGATTAGCATAAGCCTAGGGAGGACGAAAATGACCTAAATATTCAACCAATGACACAAAATAACTTTTCGGATGCACAAGATTGGATAAAAACCCTATTTGGATTAGAATAAGCCTAGGGAGGACGAAAGTGACCTAAATGTGCAACCAATGACACAAAATAACATATTGTATGCACAAGATTGGTTAAAAACCCCAAATGGATTAGAATATGCCTTGGGAGGACGAAAATGACCTAAATGTTCAACCAATGACATAAAATCACATATTGGATGCACAATACTGGTTAAAAACCCTAATCGGATTAGCATAAGCCTAGGGAGGACGAAAATGACCTAAATATTCAACCAATGACACAAAATAACTTTTCGGATGCCCAAGATTGGTTAAAAACCCTATTTGGATTAGAATAAGCCTAGGGAGGACGAAAGTGACCTAAATGTGCAACTAATGACACAAAATAACTTATTGTATGCACAAGATTGGTTAAAAACCCCAATTGGATTAGAATAAGCCTAGGGAGGACGAAAATGACCTAAATATTCAACCAATGACACAAAATCACTTATTGGATGCACAAGACTGGTTAAAAACCCTAATTGGATTAGAATAAGCCTAAGGAGGACGAAAATGACCTAAATGTTCAACCAATGACACAAAATCACATATTGGATGCACAATACTGGTTAAAAACCCTAATTGGATTAGCATAAGCCTAGGGAGGACGAATATGACCTAAATATTCAACCAATGACACAAAATATTTTTTCGGATGCACAAGATTGGTTAAAAACCCTATTTGGATTAGAATAAGCCTAGGGAGGACGAAAGTGACCTAAATGTGCAACCAATGACACAAAATAACATATTGTATGCACAAGATTGGTTAAAAACCCCAAATGGATTAGAATAAGCCTAGGGAGGACGAAAATGACCTAAATATTCAACCAATGACACAAAATCACATATTGGATGCACAATACTGGTTAAAAACCCTAATCGGATTAGCATAAGCCTAGGGAGGACGAAAATGACCTAAATATTCAATCAATGACACAAAATAACTTTTCGGATGCCCAAGATTGGTTAAAAACCCTATTTGGATTAGAATAAGCCTAGGGAGGACGAAAGTGACCTAAATGTGCAACTAATGACACAAAATAACTTATTGTATGCACAAGATTGGTTAAAAACCCCAATTGGATTAGAATAAGCCTAGGGAGGACGAAAATGACCTAAATATTCAACCAATGACACAAAATCACTTATTGGATGCACAAGACTGGTTAAAAACCCTAATTGGATTAGAATAAGCCTAAGGAGGACGAAAATGACCTAAATGTTCAACCAATGACACGAAATCACATATTGGATGCACAATACTGGTTAAAAACCCTAATTGGATTAGCATAAGCCTAGGGAGGACGAAAATGACCTAAATATTCAACCAATGACACAAAATAACTTTTCGGATGCACAAGATTGGTTAAAAACCCTATTTGGATTAGAATAAGCCTAGGGAGGACGAAAGTGACCTAAATGTGCAACCAATGACACAAAATAACATATTGTATGCACAAGATTGGTTAAAAACCCCAAATGGATTAGAATATGCCTAGGGAGGACGAAAATGACCTAAATATTCAACCAATGACACAAAATCACTTATTGGATGCACAAGATTGGTTAAAAAACCTATTTGGATTAGAATAAGCCTAGGGAGGACGAAAATGACCTAAATGTTCAACCAATGACACAAAATCACTTATTGGATGCACAAGATTGGTTAAAAACCCTAATTGGATTAGAATAAGCCTAGCGGGGACGAAAATGACCTAAATGTGCAACCAATGACTCAAAATAACATATTGGATGCACTAGAGTGGTTAAAAACCCTAATTGGATTAGAATAATCATAGGGAGGACGAAAATGACCTAAATATTCAACCAATGACACAAAATAACTTTTCGGATGCACAAGATTGGTTAAAAACCCTATTTGGATTAGAATAAGCCTAGGGAGGACGAAAGTGACCTAAATGTGCAACGAATGACACAAAATAACATATTGTATGCACGAGATTGGTTAAAAACCCCAATTGGATTAGAATAAGCCTAGGGAGGACGAAAATGACCTAAATATTCAACCAATGACACAAAATCACATATTGGATGCACAATACTGGTTAAAAACCCTAATTGGATTAGCATAAGCCTAGGGAGGACGAAAATGACCTAAATATTCAACCAATGACACAAAATAACTTTTCGGATGCACAAGATTGGATAAAAACCCTATTTGGATTAGAATAAGCCTAGGGAGGACGAAAGTGACCTAAATGTGCAACCAATGACACAAAATAACATATTGTATGCACAAGATTGGTTAAAAACCCCAAATGGATTAGAATATGCCTTGGGAGGACGAAAATGACCTAAATGTTCAACCAATGACATAAAATCACATATTGGATGCACAATACTGGTTAAAAACCCTAATCGGATTAGCATAAGCCTAGGGAGGACGAAAATGACCTAAATATTCAACCAATGACACAAAATAACTTTTCGGATGCCCAAGATTGGTTAAAAACCCTATTTGGATTAGAATAAGCCTAGGGAGGACGAAAGTGACCTAAATGTGCAACTAATGACACAAAATAACTTATTGTATGCACAAGATTGGTTAAAAACCCCAATTGGATTAGAATAAGCCTAGGGAGGACGAAAATGACCTAAATATTCAACCAATGACACAAAATCACTTATTGGATGCACAAGACTGGTTAAAAACCCTAATTGGATTAGAATAAGCCTAAGGAGGACGAAAATGACCTAAATGTTCAACCAATGACACAAAATCACATATTGGATGCACAATACTGGTTAAAAACCCTAATTGGATTAGCATAAGCCTAGGGAGGACGAATATGACCTAAATATTCAACCAATGACACAAAATATTTTTTCGGATGCACAAGATTGGTTAAAAACCCTATTTGGATTAGAATAAGCCTAGGGAGGACGAAAGTGACCTAAATGTGCAACCAATGACACAAAATAACATATTGTATGCACAAGATTGGTTAAAAACCCCAAATGGATTAGAATAAGCCTAGGGAGGACGAAAATGACCTAAATATTCAACCAATGACACAAAATCACATATTGGATGCACAATACTGGTTAAAAACCCTAATCGGATTAGCATAAGCCTAGGGAGGACGAAAATGACCTAAATATTCAATCAATGACACAAAATAACTTTTCGGATGCCCAAGATTGGTTAAAAACCCTATTTGGATTAGAATAAGCCTAGGGAGGACGAAAGTGACCTAAATGTGCAACTAATGACACAAAATAACTTATTGTATGCACAAGATTGGTTAAAAACCCCAATTGGATTAGAATAAGCCTAGGGAGGACGAAAATGACCTAAATATTCAACCAATGACACAAAATCACTTATTGGATGCACAAGACTGGTTAAAAACCCTAATTGGATTAGAATAAGCCTAAGGAGGACGAAAATGACCTAAATGTTCAACCAATGACACAAAATCACATCTTGGATGCACAATACTGGTTAAAAACCCTAATTGGATTAGCATAAGCCTAGGGAGGACGAAAATGACCTAAATATTCAACCAATGACACAAAATAACTTTTCGGATGCACAAGATTGGTTAAAAACCCTATTTGGATTAGAATAAGCCTAGGGAGGAAGAAAGTGACCTAAATGTGCAACCAATGACACAAAATAACATATTGTACGCACAAGATTGGTTAAAAACCCCAAATGGATTAGAATATGCCTAGGGAGGACGAAAATGACCTAAATATTCAACCAATGACACAAAATCACTTATTGGATGCACAAGATTGGTTAAAAAACCTATTTGGATTAGAATAAGCCTAGGGAGGACGAAAATGACCTAAATGTTCAACCAATGACACAAAATCACTTATTGGATGCACAAGATTGGTTAAAAACCCTAATTGGATTAGAATAAGCCTAGCGGGGACGAAAATGACCTAAATGTGCAACCAATGACTCAAAATAACATATTGGATGCACTAGAGTGGTTAAAAACCCTAATTGGATTAGAATAATCATAGGGAGGACGAAAATGACCTAAATATTCAACCAATGACACAAAATAACTTTTCGGATGCACAAGATTGGTTAAAAACCCTATTTGAATTAGAATAAGCCTAGGGAGGACGAAAGTGACCTAAATGTGCAACTAATGACACAAAATAACTTATTGTATGCACAAGATTGGTTAAAAACCCCAATTGGATTAGCATAAGCCTAGGGAGGACGAAAATGACCTAAATATTCAACCAATGACACAAAATCACTTTTGGGATGCACAAGATTGGTTAAAAACCCTAACTAGATTAGAATAAGCCGAGGGAGGTCGAAAATGACCTAAATGTTCAACCAATGACACAAAATAACTTTTTGGATGCACAAGATTGGTTAAAAACCCTAACTGGATTAGAATAAGCCTAAAGAGGTCGAAAATGACCTAAATGTTCAACCAATGACACATAATCACTTATCGGATGCACAAGATTGGTTAAAAAACCTATTTGGATTAGAATAAGCCTAGGGTGGACGGAAGTGACCTAAATGTCCTACCAATGACACAAAATAACATATTGGATGCACAAGATTGGTTAAAAACCCCAATTGGATTAGAATAAGCCTAAGGGAACGAAAATAACCTAAATGTTCAACCAATGACACAAAATCACATATTGGATGCACAATACTGGTTAAAAACCCTAATTGGATTAGCATAAGCCTAGGGAGGACGAAAATGACCTAAATATTCAACCAATGACACAAAATAACTTTTCGGATGCCCAAGATTGGTTAAAAACCCTATTTGGATTAGAATAAGCCTAGGGAGGACGAAAGTGACCTAAATGTGCAACCAATGACACAAAATAACATATTGTATGCACGAGATTGGTTAAAAACCCCAATTGGATTAGAATAAGCCTAGGGAGGACGAAAATGACCTAAATATTCAACCAATGACACAAAATCACTTATTGGATGCACAAGATTGGTTAAAAACCCTAATTGGATTAGAATAAGCCTAGCGGGGACGAAAATGACCTAAATGTGCAACCAATGACTCAAAATAACATATTGGATGCACTAGAGTGGTTAAAAACCCTAATTGGATTAGAATAATCATAGGGAGGACGAAAATGACCTAAATATTCAACCAATGACACAAAATAACTTTTCGGATGCACAAGATTGGTTAAAAACCCTATTTGGATTAGAATAAGCCTAGGGAGGACGAAAATGACCTAAATGTGCAACCAATGACACAAAATAACATATTGTATGCACAAGATTGGTTAAAAACCCCAAATGGATTAGAATAAGCCTAGGGAGGACGAAAATGACCTAAATATTCAACCAATGACACAAAATCACATATTGGATGCACAATACTGGTTAAAAACCCTAATCGGATTAGCATAAGCCTAGGGAGGACGAAAATGACCTAAATATTCAACCAATGACACAAAATAACTTATCGGATGCACAAGATTGGTTAAAAACCCTATTTGGATTAGAATAAGCCTAGGGAGGACGAAAGTGACCTAAATGTGCAACCAATGACACAAAATAACATATTGTATGCACAAGATTGGTTAAAAACCCCAAATGGATTAGAATAAGCCTAGGGAAGACGAAAATGACCTAAATATTCAACCAATGACACAAAATCACTTATCGGATGCACAAGATTGGTTAAAAAACCTATTTGGATTAGAATAAGCCTAGGGAGGACGAAAATGACCTAAATGTTCAACCAATGACACAAAATCACTTATTGGATGCACAAGATTGGTTAAAAACCCTAATTGGATTAGAATAAGCCTAGCGGGGATGAAAATGACCTAAATGTGCAACCAATGACACAATAACATATTCGATGCACTAGAGTGGTTAAAAACCCTAATTGGATTAGAATAATCATAGGGAGGACGAAAATGACCTAAATATTCAACCAATGACACAAAATAACTTTTCGGATGCACAAGATTGGTTAAAAACCCTATTTGGATTAGAATAAGCCTAGGGAGGACGAAAGTGACCTAAATGTGCAACCAATGACACAAAATAACATATTGTATGCACGAGATTGGTTAAAAACCCCAATTGGATTAGAATAAGCCTAGGGAGGACGAAAGTGACCTAAATGTGCAACTAATGACACAAAATAACTTATTGTATGCACAAGATTGGTTAAAAACCCCAATTGGATTAGCATAAGCCTAGGGAGGACGAAAATGACCTAAATATTCAACCAATGACACAAAATCACTTTTGGGATGCACAAGATTGGTTAAAAACCCTAACTAGATTAGAATAAGCCGAGGGAGGTCGAAAATGACCTAAATGATCAACCAATGACACAAAATAACTTTTTGGATGCACAATACTGGTTAAAAACCCTAATTGGATTAGCATAAGCCTAGGGAGGACGAAAATGACCTAAATATTCAACCAATGACACAAAATAACTTTTCGGATGCACAAGATTGGTTAAAAACCCTATTTGGATTAGAATAAGCCTAGGGAGGACGAAAGTGACCTAAATGTGCAACCAATGACACAAAATAACATATTGTATGCACAAGATTTGTTAAAAACCCCAAATGGATTAGAATAAGCCTAGGGAAGACGAAAATGACCTAAATATTCAACCAATGACACAAAATAACTTTTCGGATGCCCAAGATTGGTTAAAAACCCTATTTGGATTAGAATAAGCCTAGGGAGGACGAAAGTGACCTAAATGTGCAACTAATGACACAAAATAACTTATTGTATGCACAAGATTGGTTAAAAACCCCAATTGGATTAGAATAAGCCTAGGGAGGACGAAAATGACCTAAATATTCAACCAATGACACAAAATAACTTTTCGGATGCACAAGATTGGTTAAAAACCCTATTTGGATTAGAATAAGCCTAGGGAGGACGAAAGTCACCTAAATGTGCAACCAATGACACAAAATAACATATTGTATGCACAAGATTGGTTAAAAACCCCAATTGGATTAGAATAAGCCTAGGGAGGACGAAAATGACCTAAATATTCAACCAATGACACAAAATCACATATTGGATGCACAATACTGGTTAAAAACCCTAATTGGATTAGCATAAGCCTAGGGAGGACGAAAATGACCTAAATATTCAACCAATGACACAAAATTACTTTTCGGATGCACAAGATTGGTTAAAAACCCTATTTGGATTAGAATAAGCCTAGGGAGGACGAAAGTGACCTAAATGTGCAACCAATGACACAAAATAACATATTGTATGCACAAGATTGGTTAAAAACCCCAAATGGATTAGAATATGCCTTGGGAGGACGAAAATGACCTAAATGTTCAACCAATGACATAAAATCACATATTGGATGCACAATACTGGTTAAAAACCCTAATCGGATTAGCATAAGCCTAGGGAGGACGAAAATGACCTAAATATTCAACCAATGACACAAAATAACTTTTCGGATGCCCAAGATTGGTTAAAAACCCTATTTGGATTAGAATAAGCCTAGGGAGGACGAAAGTGACCTAAATGTGCAACTAATGACACAAAATAACTTATTGTATGCACAAGATTGGTTTAAAACCCCAATTGGATTAGAATAAGCCTAGGGAGGACGAAAATGACCTAAATATTCAACCAATGACACAAAATCACTTATTGGATGCACAAGACTGGTTAAAAACCCTAATTGGATTAGAATAAGCCTAAGGAGGACGAAAATGACCTAAATGTTCAACCAATGACACAAAATCACATATTGGATGCACAATACTGGTTAAAAACCCTAATTGGATTAGCATAAGCCTAGGGAGGACGAAAATGACCTAAATATTCAACCAATGACACAAAATAACTTTTCG
>JBBPBQ010000008.1:31823520-31839141 GCA_037974755.1 Cicer yamashitae | reverse complement strand
ACCAATGACACAAAATAACATATTGGATGCACAAGATTGGTTAAAAACCCCAATTGGATTAGAATAAGCCTAAGGGAACGAAAATAACCTAAATGTTCAACCAATGACACAAAATCACATATTGGATGCACAATACTGGTTAAAAACCCTAATTGGATTAGCATAAGCCTAGGGAGGACGAAAATGACCTAAATATTCAACCAATGACACAAAATAACTTTTCAGATGCACAAGATTGGTTAAAAACCCTATTTGGATTAGAATAAGCCTAGGGAGGACGAAAGTGACCTAAATGTGCAACCAATGACACAAAATAACATATTGTATGCACAAGATTGGTTAAAAACCCCAAATGGATTAGAATAAGCCTAGGGAAGACGAAAATGACCTAAATATTCAACCAATGACACAAAATCACTTATCGGATGCACAAGATTGGTTAAAAAACCTATTTGGATTAGAATAAGCCTAGGGAGGACGAAAATGACCTAAATGTTCAACCAATGACACAAAATCACTTATTGGATGCACAAGATTGGTTAAAAACCCTAATTGGATTAGAATAAGCCTAGGGAGGACGAAAATGACCTAAATATTCAACCAATGACACAAAATAACTTTTCGGATGCACAAGATTGGTTAAAAACCCTATTTGGATTAGAATAAGCCTAGGGAGGACGAAAGTGACCTAAATGTGCAACCAATGACACAAAATAACATATTGTATGCACAAGATTGGTTAAAAACCCCAAATGGATTAGAATAAGCCTAGGGAAGACGAAAATGACCTAAATATTCAACCAATGACACAAAATCACTTATTGGATGCACAAGACTGGTTAAAAACCCTAATTGGATTAGAATAAGCCTAAGGAGGACGAAAATGACCTAAATGTTCAACCAATGACACAAAATCACATATTGGATGCACAATACTGGTTAAAAACCCTAATTGGATTAGAATAAGCCTAAGGAGGACGAAAATGACCTAAATGTTCAACCAATGACACAAAATCACATATTGGATGCACAATACTGGTTAAAAACCCTAATTGGATTAGCATAAGCCTAGGGAGGACGAAAATGACCTAAATATTCAACCAATGACACAAAATAACTTTTCGGATGCACAAGATTGGATAAAAACCCTATTTGGATTAGAATAAGCCTAGGGAGGACGAAAGTGACCTAAATGTGCAACCAATGACACAAAATAACATATTGTATGCACAAGATTGGTTAAAAACCCCAAATGGATTAGAATATGCCTTGGGAGGACGAAAATGACCTAAATATTCAACCAATGACATAAAATCACTTACCGGATGCACAAGATTGGTTAAAAAACCTATTTGGATTAGAATAAGCCTAGGGAGGACGAAAATGACCTAAATGTTCAACCAATGACACAAAATCACTTATTGGATGCACAAGATTGGTTAAAAACCCTAATTGGATTAGAATAAGCCTAGCGGGGACGAAAATGACCTAAATGTGCAACCAATGACACAATAACATATTCGATGCACTAGAGTGGTTAAAAACCCTAATTGGATTAGAATAATCATAGGGAGGACGAAAATGACCTAAATATTCAACCAATGACACAAAATAACTTTTCGGATGCACAAGATTGGTTAAAAACCCTATTTGGATTAGAATAAGCCTAGGGAGGACGAAAGTGACCTAAATGTGCAACCAATGACACAAAATAACATATTGTATGCACGAGATTGGTTAAAAACCCCAATTGGATTAGAATAAGCCTAGGGAGGACGAAAATGACCTAAATATTCAACCAATGACACAAAATCACATATTGGATGCACAATACTTGTTAAAAACCCTAATTGGATTAGCATAAGCCTAGGGAGGACGAAAATGACCTAAATATTCAACCAATGACACAAAATAACTTTTCGGATGCACAAGATTGGTTAAAAACCCTATTTGGATTAGAATAAGCCTAGGGAGGACGAAAGTGACCTAAATGTGCAACTAATGACACAAAATAACATATTGTATGCACAAGATTGGTTAAAAACCCCAATTGGATTAGAATAAGCCTAGGGAGGACGAAAATGACCTAAATATTCAACCAATGACACAAAATCACTTATTGGATGCACAAGACTGGTTAAAAACCCTAATTGGATTAGAATAAGCCTAAGGAGGACGAAAATGACCTAAATGTTCAACCAATGACACAAAATCACATATTGGATGCACAATACAGGTTAAAAACCCTAATTGGATTAGCATAAGCCTAGGGAGGACGAAAATGACCTAAATATTCAACCAATGACACAAAATAACTTTTCGGATGCACAAGATTGGTTAAAAACCCTATTTGGATTAGAATAAGCCTAGGGAGGACGAAAGTGACCTAAATGTTCAACCAATGACACAAAATCACTTATTGGATGCACAAGATTGGTTAAAAACCCTAATTGGATTGGAATAATCCTAGGGATGACGAAAATGACCTAAATGTTCAACAAATGACACAAACGCACTTATTGGATGCACAAGATTGGTTAAAAACCCTAATTGGATTAGAATAAGCTTCGCGGGGACGAAAATGACCTAAATGTGCAACCAATGACTCAAAATAACATATTGGATGCACAAGAGTGGTTTAAAACCCTAATTGGATTAGAATAAGCCTAGGGAGGACGAAAATGACCTAAATATTCAACCAATGACACAAAATAACTTTTCGGATGCACAAGATTGGTTAAAAACCCTATTTGGATTAGAATAAGCCTAGGGAGGACGAAAGTGACCTAAATGTGCAACCAATGACACAAAATAACATATTGTATGCACAAGATTGGTTAAAAACCCTAATTGGATTAGAATAAGCCTAGGGAGGACGAAAATGACCTAAATGTTCAACCAATGACACAAAATCACTTATTGGATGCACAAGATTGGTTAAAAACCCTAATTGGATTAGAATAAGCCTAGGGAGGATGAAAATGACCTAAATGTTAATCGAATGAGACAAACGCACTTATTGGATGCACAAGATTCGTTAAAAGCCCTAATTATATTAGAATAAGCCTAGGGAGGACGAAAATGACCTAAATGTGCAACCAATGACACAAAATAACATATTGGATGCACAAGATTGGTTAAAAACCCCAATTGGATTAGAATAAGCCTAAGGAGGACGAAAATGACCTAAATGTTCAACCAAATGCACAAAATCACTTATCGGATGCACAAGATTGGTTAAAAACCCTATTTGGATTAGAATAAGCCTAGGGAGGACGAAAATGACCTAAATGTTCAACCAATGACACAAAATCACTTATTGGATGCACAAGATTGGTTAAAAACCCTAATTGGATTAGAATAAGCCTAGCGGGGACGAAAATGACCTAAATGTGCAACCAATGACACAAAATAACATATTGGATGCACTAGAGTGGTTAAAAACCCTAATTGGATTAGAATAATCATAGGGAGGACGAAAATGACCTAAATATTCAACCAATGACACAAAATAACTTTTCGGATGCACAAGATTGGTTAAAAACCCTATTTGGATTAGAATAAGCCTAGGGAGGACGAAAGTGACCTAAATGTGCAACCAATGACACAAAATAACATATTGTATGCACGAGATTGGTTAAAAACCCCAATTGGATTAGAATAAGCCTAGGGAGGACGAAAATGACCTAAATATTCAACCAATGACACAAAATCACATATTGGATGCACAATACTGGTTAAAAACCCTAATCGGATTAGCATAAGCCTAGGGAGGACGAAAATGACCTAAATATTCAACCAATGACACAAAATAACTTTTTGGATGCCCAAGATTGGTTAAAAACCCTATTTGGATTAGAATAAGCCTAGGGAGGACGAAAGTGACCTAAATGTGCAACTAATGACACAAAATAACTTATTGTATGCACAAGATTGGTTAAAAACCCCAATTGGATTAGAATAAGCCTAGGGAGGACGAAAATGACCTAAATATTCAACCAATGACACAAAATCACTTATTGGATGCACAAGACTGGTTAAAAACCCTAACTAGATTAGAATAATCCGAGGGAGGTCGAAAATGACCTAAATGTTCAACCAATGACACAAAATAACTTTTTGGATGCACAAGATTGGTTAAAAACCCTAACTGGATTAGAATAAGCCTAGGGAGGTCGAAAATGACCTAAATGTTCAACCAATGACACATAATCACTTATCGGATGCACAAGATTGGTTAAAAAACCTATTTGGATTAGAATAAGCCTAGGGAGGACGAAAGTGACCTAAATGTCCAACCAATGACACAAAATAACATATTGGATGCACAAGATTGGTTAAAAACCCCAATTGGATTAGAATAAGCCTAAGGGAACGAAAATAACCTAAATGTTCAACCAATGACACAAAATCACATATTGGATGCACAATACTGGTTAAAAACCCTAATTGGATTAGCATAAGCCTAGGGAGGACGAAAATGACCTAAATATTCAACCAATGACACAAAATAACTTTTCGGATGCACAAGATTGGATAAAAACCCTATTTGGATTAGAATAAGCCTAGGGAGGACGAAAGTGACCTAAATGTGCAACCAATGACACAAAATAACATATTGTATGCACAAGATTGGTTAAAAACCCCAAATGGATTAGAATATGCCTTGGGAGGACGAAAATGACCTAAATATTCAACCAATGACATAAAATCACTTATCGGATGCACAAGATTGGTTAAAAAACCTATTTGGATTAGAATAAGCCTAGGGAGGACGAAAATGACCTAAATGTTCAACCAATGACACAAAATCACTTATTGGATGCACAAGATTGGTTAAAAACCCTAATTGGATTAGAATAAGCCTAGAGGGGACGAAAATGACCTAAATGTGCAACCAATGACTCAAAATAACATATTGGATGCACTAGAGTGGTTAAAAACCCTAATTGGATTAGAATAATCATAGGGAGGACGAAAATGACCTAAATATTCAACCAATGACACAAAATAACTTTTCGGATGCACAAGATTGGTTAAAAACCCTATTTGGATTAGAATAAGCCTAGGGAGGACGAAAGTGACCTAAATGTGCAACCAATGACACAAAATAACATATTGTATGCACGAGATTGGTTAAAAACCCCAATTGGATTAGAATAAGCCTAGGGAGGACGAAAATGACCTAAATATTCAACCAATGACACAAAATCACATATTGGATGCACAATACTTGTTAAAAACCCTAATTGGATTAGCATAAGCCTAGGGAGGACGAAAATGACCTAAATATTCAACCAATGACACAAAATAACTTTTCGGATGCACAAGATTGGTTAAAAACCCTATTTGGATTAGAATAAGCCTAGGGAGGACGAAAGTGACCTAAATGTGCAACCAATGACACAAAATAACATATTGTATGCACAAGATTGGTTAAAAACCCCAAATGGATTAGAATAAGCCTAAGGAGGACGAAAATGACCTAAATATTCAACCAATGACACAAAATCACATATTGGATGCACAATACTGGTTAAAAACCCTAATCGGATTAGCATAAGCCTAGGGAGGACGAAAATGACCTAAATATTCAACCAATGACACAAAATAACTTTTCGGATGCACAAGATTGGTTAAAAACCCTATTTGGATTAGAATAAGCCTAGGGAGGACGAAAATGACCTAAATGTGCAACCAATGACACAAAATAACATATTGTATGCACAAGATTGGTTAAAAACCCCAAATGGATTAGAATAAGCCTAGGGAGGACGAAAATGACCTAAATATTCAACCAATGACACAAAATCACTTATCGGATGCACAAGATTGGTTAAAAAACCTATTTGGATTAGAATAAGCCTTGGGAGGACGAAAATGACCTAAATGTTCAACCAATGACACAAAATCACTTATTGGATGCACAAGATTGGTTAAAAACCCTAATTGGATTAGAATAAGCCTAGCGGGGACGAAAATGACCTAAATGTGCAACCAATGACTCAAAACAACATATTGGATGCACTAGAGTGGTTAAAAACCCTAATTGGATTAGAATAATCATAGGGAGGACGAAAATGACCTAAATTTTCAACCAATGACACAAAATAACTTTTCGGATGCACAAGATTGGTTAAAAACCCTATTTGGATTAGAATAAGCCTAGGGAGGACGAAAGTGACCTAAATGTGCAACCAATGACACAAAATAACATATTGTATGCACGAGATTGGTTAAAAACCCCAATTGGATTAGAATAAGCCTAGGGAGGACGAAAATGACCTAAATATTCAACCAATGACACAAAATCACATATTGGATGCACAATACTGGTTAAAAACCCTAATCGGATTAGCATAAGCCTAGGGAGGACGAAAATGACCTAAATATTCAACCAATGACACAAAATAACTTTTCGGATGCCCAAGATTGGTTAAAAACCCTATTTGGTTTAGAATAAGCCTAGGGAGGACGAAAATGACCTAAATATTCAACCAATGACACAAAATAACTTTTCGGATGCACAAGATTGGTTAAAAACCCTATTTGGATTAGAATAAGCCTAGGGAGGACGAAAGTGACCTAAATGTGCAACCAATGACACAAAATAACATATTGTATGCACAAGATTGGTTAAAAACCCCAATTAGATTAGAATAAGCCTAGGGAGGACGAAAATGACCTAAATATTCAACCAATGACACAAAATCACTTATTGGATGCACAAGACTGGTTAAAAACCCTAATTGGATTAGAATAAGCCTAAGGAGGACGAAAATGACCTAAATGTTCAACCAATGACACAAAATCACATATTGGATGCACAATACTGGTTAAAAACCCTAATTGGATTAGCATAAGCCTAGGGAGGACGAAAACGACCTAAATATTCAACCAATGACACAAAATAACTTTTTGGATGCACAAGATTGCTTAAAAACCCTAACTGGATTAGAATAAGCCGAGGGAGGTCGAAAATGAACTAAATGTTCAACCAATGACACAAAATAACTTTTTGGATGCACAAGATTGGTTAAAAACCCTAACTGGATTAGAATAAGCCTAGGGAGGTCGAAAATGACCTAAATGTTCAACCAATGACACAAAATCACTTATCGGATGCACAAGATTGGTTAAAAAACCTATTTGGATTAGAATAAGCCTAGGGAGAACGAAAATGACCTAAATGTTCAACCAATGACACAAAATCACTTATCGGATGCACAAGATTGGTTAAAAACCCTAATTGGATTAGAATAAGCCTAGCGGGGACGAAAATGACCTAAATGTGCAACCAATGACACAAAATAACATATTGGATGCACTAGAGTGGTTAAAAACCCTAATTGGATTAGAATAAGCCTAGGGAGGACGAAAATGACCTAAATATTCAACCAATGACACAAAATAACTTTTCGGATGCCCAAGATTGGTTAAAAACCCTATTTGGATTAGAATAAGCCTAGGGAGGACGAAAGTGACCTAAATGTGCAACCAATGACACAAAATAACATATTGTATGCACGAGATTGGTTAAAAACCCCAATTGGATTAGAATAAGCCTAGGGAGGACGAAAATGACCTAAATATTCAACCAATGACACAAAATCACATATTGGATGCACAATACTGGTTAAAAACCCTAATTGGATTAGCATAAGCCTAGGGAGGACGAAAATGACCTAAATATTCAACCAATGACACAAAATAACTTTTCGGATGCACAAGATTGGTTATAAACCCTATTTGGATTAGAATAAGCCTAGGGAGGACGAAAGTGACCTAAATGTGCAACTAATGACACAAAATAACTTATTGTATGCACAAGATTGGTTAAAAACCCCAATTGGATTAGAATAAGCCTAGGGAGGACGAAAATGACCTAAATATTCAACCAATGACACAAAATCACTTATTGGATGCACAAGACTGGTTAAAAACCCTAATTGGATTAGAATAAGCCTAAGGAGGACGAAAATGACCTAAATGTTCAACCAATGACACAAAATCACATATTGGATGCACAATACTGGTTAAAAACCCTAATTGGATTAGCATAAGCCTAGGGAGGACGAATATGACCTAAATATTCAACCAATGACACAAAATATTTTTTCGGATGCACAAGATTGGTTAAAAACCCTATTTGGATTAGAATAAGCCTAGGGAGGACGAAAGTGACCTAAATGTGCAACCAATGACACAAAATAACATATTGTATGCACAAGATTGGTTAAAAACCCCAAATGGATTAGAATAAGCCTAGGGAGGACGAAAATGACCTAAATATTCAACCAATGACACAAAATCACATATTGGATGCACAATAATGGTTAAAAACCCTAATCGGATTAGCATAAGCCTAGGGAGGACGAAAATGACCTAAATATTCAACCAATGACACAAAATAACTTTTCGGATGCCCAAGATTGGTTAAAAACCCTATTTGGATTAGAATAAGCCTAGGGAGGACGAAAGTGACCTAAATGTGCAATTAATGACACAAAATAACTTATTGTATGCACAAGATTGGTTAAAAACCCCAATTGGATTAGAATAAGCCTAGGGAGGACGAAAATGACCTAAATATTCAACCAATGACACAAAATCACTTATTGGATGCACAAGACTGGTTAAAAACCCTAATTGGATTAGAATAAGCCTAAGGAGGACGAAAATGACCTAAATGTTCAACCAATGACACAAAATCACATCTTGGATGCACAATACTGGTTAAAAACCCTAATTGGATTAGCATAAGCCTAGGGAGGACGAAAATGACCTAAATATTCAACCAATGACACAAAATAACTTTTCGGATGCACAAGATTGGTTAAAAACCCTATTTGGATTAGAATAAGCCTAGGGAGGAAGAAAGTGACCTAAATGTGCAACCAATGACACAAAATAACATATTGTACGCACAAGATTGGTTAAAAACCCCAAATGGATTAGAATATGCCTAGGGAGGACGAAAATGACCTAAATATTCAACCAATGACACAAAATCACTTATTGGATGCACAAGATTGGTTAAAAAACCTATTTGGATTAGAATAAGCCTAGGGAGGACGAAAATGACCTAAATGTTCAACCAATGACACAAAATCACTTATTGGATGCACAAGATTGGTTAAAAACCCTAATTGGATTAGAATAAGCCTAGCGGGGACGAAAATGACCTAAATGTGCAACCAATGACTCAAAATAACATATTGGATGCACTAGAGTGGTTAAAAACCCTAATTGGATTAGAATAATCATAGGGAGGACGAAAATGACCTAAATATTCAACCAATGACACAAAATAACTTTTCGGATGCACAAGATTGGTTAAAAACCCTATTTGAATTAGAATAAGCCTAGGGAGGACGAAAGTGACCTAAATGTGCAACCAATGACACAAAATAACATATTGTATGCATGAGATTGGTTAAAAACCCCAATTGGATTAGAATAAGCCTAGGGAGGACGAAAATGACCTAAATATTCAACCAATGACACAAAATAACTTTTCGGATGCACAAGATTGGTTAAAAACCCTATTTGGATTAGAATAAGCCTAGGGAGGACGAAAGTGACCTAAATGTGCAACCAATGACACAAAATAACATATTGTATGCACAAGATTGGTTAAAAACCCCAATTGGATTAGAATAAGCCTAAGGAGGACGAAAATGACCTAAATATTCAACCAATGACACAAAATCACTTATTGGATGCACAAGACTGGTTAAAAACCCTAATTGGATTGAAATAAGCATAGGGATGACGAAAATAACCTAAATGTTCAACCAATGACACAAAATCACTTATTGGATGCACAAGATTGGTTAAAAACCCTAATTGGATTGGAATAATCCTAGGGATGACGAAAATGACCTAAATGTTCAACCAATGACACAAACGCAATTATTGGATGCACAAGATTGGTTAAAAACCCTAATTGGATTAGAATAAGCCTAGGGAAGACGAAAATGACCTAAATGTTCAATCAATGACACAAAATAACATATTGGATGCACAAGATTGGTTAAAAACCCCAATTGGATTAGAATAAGCCTAAGGGAACGAAAATAACCTAAATGTTCAACCAATGACACAAAATCACTTATTGGATGCACAAGACTGGTTAAAAACCCTAATTGGATTAGAATAAGCCTAGGAAGAACGAAAATGACCTAAATGTTCAACCTATGACACAAAATAACTTTTCGGATGCACAAGATTGGTTAAAAACCCTATTTGGATTAGAATAAGCCTAGGGAGGACGAAAGTGACCTAAATGTGCAACCAATGACACAAAATAACATATTGTATGCACAAGATTGGTTAAAAACCCTAATTGGATTAGAATAAGCCTAGGGAGGACGAAAATGACCTAAATGTTCAACCAATGACACAAAATCACTTATTGGATGCACAAGATTGGTTAAAAACCCTAATTGGATTAGAATAAGCCTAAGGAGGACGAAAATGACCTAAATGTTCAACCAATGACACAAAATCACATATTGGATGCACAATACTGGTTAAAAACCCTAATTGGATTAGCATAAGCCTAGGGAGGACGAAAATGACCTAAATATTCAACCAATGACACAAAATAACTTTTCGGATGCACAAGATTGGATAAAAACCCTATTTGGATTAGAATAAGCCTAGGGAGGACGAAAGTGACCTAAATGTGCAACCAATGACACAAAATAACATATTGTATGCACAAGATTGGTTAAAAACCCCAAATGGATTAGAATATGCCTTGGGAGGACGAAAATGACCTAAATGTTCAACCAATGACATAAAATCACATATTGGATGCACAATACTGGTTAAAAACCCTAATCGGATTAGCATAAGCCTAGGGAGGACGAAAATGACCTAAATATTCAACCAATGACACAAAATAACTTTTCGGATGCCCAAGATTGGTTAAAAACCCTATTTGGATTAGAATAAGCCTAGGGAGGACGAAAGTGACCTAAATGTGCAACTAATGACACAAAATAACTTATTGTATGCACAGGATTGGTTAAAAACCCCAATTGGATTAGAATAAGCCTAGGGAGGACGAAAATGACCTAAATATTCAACCAATGACACAAAATCACTTATTGGATGCACAAGACTGGTTAAAAACCCTAATTGGATTAGAATAAGCCTAAGGAGGACGAAAATGACCTAAATGTTCAACCAATGACACAAAATCACATATTGGATGCACAATACTGGTTAAAAACCCTAATTGGATTAGCATAAGCCTAGGGAGGACGAAAATGACCTAAATATTCAACCAATGACACAAAATAACTTTTCGGATGCACAAGATTGGTTAAAAACCCTATTTGGATTAGAATAAGCCTAGGGAGGACGAAAGTGACCTAAATGTGCAACTAATGACACAAAATAACTTATTGTATGCACAAGGTTGGTTAAAAACCCCAATTGGATTAGAATAAGCCTAGGGAGGACGAAAATGACCTAAATATTCAACCAATGACACAAAATCACTTATTGGATGCACAAGACTGGTTAAAAACCCTAATTGGATTAGAATAAGCCTAAGGAGGACGAAAATGACCTAAATGTTCAACCAATGACACAAAATCACATATTGGATGCACAATACTGGTTAAAAACCCTAATTTGATTAGCATAAGCCTAGGGAGGACGAAAATGACCTAAATATTCAACCAATGACACAAAATAACTTTTCGGATGCACAAGATTGGTTAGAAACCCTATTTGGATTAGAATAAGCCTAGGCATGACGAAAATGACCTAAATGTTCAACCAATGACACAAAATAACATATTGGATGCACTAGAGTGGCTAAAAACCCTAATTGGATTAGAATAAGCGTAGGGAGGACGAAAATGACCTAAATATTCAACCAATGACACAAAATCACTTATCGGATGCACAAGATTGGTTAAAAAACCTATTTGGATTAGAATAAGCCTAGGGAGGACGAAAATGACCTAAATTTTCAACCAATGACACAAAATCACTTATTGGATGCACAAGATTGGTTAAAAACCCTAATTGGATTAGAATAAGCCTAGCGGGGACGAAAATGACCTAAATGTGCAACCAATGACACAAAATAACATATTGGATGCACTAGAGTGGTTAAAAACCCTAATTGGATTAGAATAATCATAGGGAGGACGAAAATGACCTAAATATTCAACCAATGACACAAAATAACTTTTCGGATGCACAAGATTGGTTAAAAACCCTATTTGGATTAGAATAAGCCTAGGGAGGACGAAAGTGACCTAAATGTGCAACCAATGACACAAAATAACATATTGTATGCACGAGATTGGTTAAAAACCCCAATTGGATTAGAATAAGCCTAGGGAGGACGAAAATGACCTAAATATTCAACCAATGACACAAAATCACATATTGGATGCACAATACGGGTTAAAAACCCTAATTGGATTAGCATAAGCCTAGGGAGGACGAAAATGACCTAAATATTCAACCAATGACACAAAATAACTTTTCGGATGCACAAGATTGGTTAAAAACCCTATTTGGATTAGAATAAGCCTAGGGAGGACGAAAGTGACCTAAATGTGCAACCAATGACACAAAATAACACATTGTATGCACAAGATTGGTTAAAAACCCCAAATGGATTAGAATATGCCTAGGGAGGACGAAAATGACCTAAATATTCAACCAATGACACAAAATCACTTATCGGATGCACAAGATTGGTTAAAAAACCTATTTGGATTAGAATAAGCCTTGGGAGGACGAAAATGACCTAAATGTTCAACCAATGACACAAAATCACTTATTGGATGCACAAGATTGGTTAAAAACCCTAATTGGATTAGAATAAGCCTAGCGGGGACGAAAATGACCTAAATGTGCAACCAATGACACAAAATAACATATTGGATGCACTAGAGTGGTTAAAAACCCTAATTGGATTAGAATAAGCCTAGGGAGGACGAAAATGACCTAAATATTCAACCAATGACACAAAATAACTTTTCGGATGCACAAGATTAGTTAAAAACCCTATTTGGATTAGAATAAGCCTAGGGAGGACGAAAGTGACCTAAATGTGCAACCAATGACACAAAATAACATATTGTATGCACGAGATTGGTTAAAAACCCCAATTGGATTAGAATAAGCCTAGGGAGGACGAAAATGACCTAAATATTCAACCAATGACACAAAATCACTTATTGGATGCACAAGACTGGTTAAAAACCCTAATTGGATTGGAATAAGCATGGGGATGACGAAAATTACCTAAATGTTCAACCAATGACACAAAATCACTTATTGGATGCACAAGATTGGTTAAAAACCCTAATTGGATTAGAATAAGCTTAGCGGGGACGAAAATGACCTAAATGTGCAACCAATGACTCAAAATAACATATTGGATGCACTAGAGTGGTTAAAAACCCTAATTGGATTAGAATAAGCCTAGGGAGGACGAAAATGACCTAAATATTCAACCAATGACACAAAATAACTTTTCGGATGCCCAAGATTGGTTAAAAACCCTATTTGGATTAGAATAAGCCTAGGGAGGACGAAAGTGACCTAAATGTGCAACTAATGACACAAAATAACTTATTGTATGCACAGGATTGGTTAAAAACCCCAATTGGATTAGAATAAGCCTAGGGAGGACGAAAATGACCTAAATATTCAACCAATGACACAAAATCACTTATTGGATGCACAAGACTGGTTAAAAACCCTAATTGGATTAGAATAAGCCTAAGGAGGACGAAAATGACCTAAATGTTCAACCAATGACACAAAATCACATATTGGATGCACAATACTGGTTAAAAACCCTAATTGGATTAGCATAAGCCTAGGGAGGACGAAAATGACCTAAATATTCAACCAATGACACAAAATAACTTTTCGGATGCACAAGATTGGATAAAAACCCTATTTGGATTAGAATAAGCCTAGGGAGGACGAAAGTGACCTAAATGTGCAACCAATGACACAAAATAACATATTGTATGCACAAGATTGGTTAAAAACCCCAAATGGATTAGAATATGCCTTGGGAGGACGAAAATGACCTAAATATTCAACCAATGACATAAAATCACTTATCGGATGCACAAGATTGGTTAAAAAACCTATTTGGATTAGAATAAGCCTAGGGAGGACGAAAATGACCTAAATGTTCAACCAATGACACAAAATCACTTATTGGATGCACAAGATTGGTTAAAAACCCTAATTGGATTAGAATAAGCCTAGCGGGGACGAAAATGACCTAAATGTGCAACCAATGACTCAAAATAACATATTGGATGCACTAGAGTGGTTAAAAACCCTAATTGGATTAGAATAATCATAGGGAGGACGAAAATGACCTAAATATTCAACCAATGACACAAAATAACTTTTCGGATGCACAAGATTGGTTAAAAACCCTATTTGAATTAGAATAAGCCTAGGGAGGACGAAAGTGACCTAAATGTGCAACCAATGACACAAAATAACATATTGTATGCATGAGATTGGTTAAAAACCCCAATTGGATTAGAATAAGCCTAGGGAGGACGAAAATGACCTAAATATTCAACCAATGACACAAAATAACTTTTCGGATGCACAAGATTGGTTAAAAACCCTATTTGGATTAGAATAAGCCTAGGGAGGACGAAAGTGACCTAAATGTGCAACCAATGACACAAAATAACATATTGTATGCACAAGATTGGTTAAAAACCCCAATTGGATTAGAATAAGCCTAGGGAGGACGAAAATGACCTAAATATTCAACCAATGAAACAAAATCACATATTGGCTGCACAATACTGGTTAAAAACCCTAATTGGATTAGCATAAGCCTAGGGAGGATGAAAATGACCTAAATATTCAACCAATGACACAAAATAACTTTTCGGATGCACAAGATTGGTTAAAAACCCTATTTGGATTAGAATAAGCCTAGGGACGACGAAAGTGAACTAAATGTGCAACCAATGACACAAAATAACATATTGTATGCACAAGATTGGTTAAAAACCCCAATTGGATTAGAATAATCCTAGGGAGGTCGAAAATGACCTAAATATTCAACCAATGACACAAAATCACTTATTGGATGCACAAGACTGGTTAAAAACCCTAATTGGATTAGCATAAGCCTAGGGAGGACGAAAATGACCTAAATATTCAACCAATGACACAAAATAACTTTTTGGATGCACAAGATTGGTTAAAAACGCTAACTGGATTAGAATAAGCCGAGGGAGGTCGAAAATGACCTAAATGTTCAACCAATGACACAAAATAACTTTTTGGATGCACAAGATTGGTTAAAAACCCTAACTGGATTAGAATAAGCCTAGGGAGGTCGAAAATGACCTAAATGTTCAACCAATAACACAAAATCACTTATCGGATGCACAAGATTGGTTAAAAAACCTATTTGGATTAGAATAAGCCTAGGGAGGACGAAAGTGACCTAAATGTCCAACCAATGACACAAAATAACATATATGATGCCCAAGATTGGTTAAAAATCCCAATTGGATTAGAATAAGCCTAAGGGAACGACAATAACCTAAATGTTCAACCAATGACACAAAATCACTTATTGGA
>JBBPBQ010000008.1:31782445-31806450 GCA_037974755.1 Cicer yamashitae | reverse complement strand
ACCAATGACACAAAATAACATATTGGATGCACAAGATTGGTTAAAAACCCCAATTGGATTAGAATAAGCCTAAGGGAACGAAAATAACCTAAATGTTCAACCAATGACACAAAATCACATATTGGATGCACAATACTGGTTAAAAACCCTAATTGGATTAGCATAAGCCTAGGGAGGACGAAAATGACCTAAATATTCAACCAATGACACAAAATAACTTATCGGATGCACAAGATTGGTTAAAAACCCTATTTGGATTAGAATAAGCCTAGGGAGGACGAAAGTGACCTAAATGTGCAACCAATGACACAAAATAACATATTGTATGCACGAGATTGGTTAAAAACCCCAATTGGATTAGAATAAGCCTAGGGAGGACGAAAATGACCTAAATATTCAACCAATGACACAAAATCACTTATCGGATGCACAAGATTGGTTAAAAAACCTATTTGGATTAGAATAAGCCTAGGGAGGACGAAAATGACCTAAATGTTCAACCAATGACACAAAATCACTTATTGGATGCACAAGATTGGTTAAAAACCCTAATTGGATTAGAATAAGCCTAGCGGGGACGAAAATGACCTAAATGTGCAACCAATGACTCAAAATAACATATTGGATGCACTAGAGTGGTTAAAAACCCTAATTGGATTAGAATAATCATAGGGAGGACGAAAATGACCTAAATATTCAACCAATGACACAAAATAACTTTTCGGATGCACAAGATTGGTTAAAAACCCTATTTGAATTAGAATAAGCCTAGGGAGGACGAAAGTGACCTAAATGTGCAACCAATGACACAAAATAACATATTGTATGCATGAGATTGGTTAAAAACCCCAATTGGATTAGAATAAGCCTAGGGAGGACGAAAATGACCTAAATATTCAACCAATGACACAAAATAACTTTTCGGATGCACAAGATTGGTTAAAAACCCTATTTGGATTAGAATAAGCCTAGGGAGGACGAAAGTGACCTAAATGTGCAACCAATGACACAAAATAACATATTGTATGCACAAGATTGGTTAAAAACCCCAAATGGATTAGAATATGCCTTGGGAGGACGAAAATGACCTAAATATTCAACCAATGACATAAAATCACTTACCGGATGCACAAGATTGGTTAAAAAACCTATTTGGATTAGAATAAGCCTAGGGAGGACGAAAATGACCTAAATGTTCAACCAATGACACAAAATCACTTATTGGATGCACAAGATTGGTTAAAAACCCTAATTGGATTAGAATAAGCCTAGCGGGGACGAAAATGACCTAAATGTGCAACCAATGACACAATAACATATTCGATGCACTAGAGTGGTTAAAAACCCTAATTGGATTAGAATAATCATAGGGAGGACGAAAATGACCTAAATATTCAACCAATGACACAAAATAACTTTTCGGATGCACAAGATTGGTTAAAAACCCTATTTGGATTAGAATAAGCCTAGGGAGGACGAAAGTGACCTAAATGTGCAACCAATGACACAAAATAACATATTGTATGCACGAGATTGGTTAAAAACCCTAATTGGATTAGAATAAGCCTAGGGAGGACGAAAATGACCTAAATATTCAACCAATGACACAAAATCACATATTGGATGCACAATACTGGTTAAAAACCCTAATTGGATTAGCATAAGCCTAGGGAGGACGAAAATGACCTAAATATTCAACCAATGACACAAAATAACTTTTGGGATGCACAAGATTGGTTAAAAACCCTAACTAGATTAGAATAAGCCGAGGGAGGTCGAAAATGACCTAAATGTTCAACCAATGACACAAAATAACTTTTTGGATGCACAAGATTGGTTAAAAACCCTAACTGGATTAGAATAAGCCTAGGGAGGTCGAAAATGACCTAAATGTTCAACCAATGACACAAAATCACTTATCGGATGCACAAGATTGGTTAAAAAACCTATTTGGATTAGAATAAGCCTAGGGAGAACGAAAATGACCTAAATGTTCAACCAATGACACAAAATCACTTATCGGATGCACAAGATTGGTTAAAAACCCTAATTGGATTAGAATAAGCCTAGCGGGGACGAAAATGACCTAAATGTGCAACCAATGACACAAAATAACATATTGGATGCACTAGAGTGGTTTAAAACCCTAATTGGATTAGAATAAGCCTAGGGAGGACGAAAATGACCTAAATATTCAACCAATGACACAAAATAACTTTTCGGATGCACAAGATTGGTTAAAAACCCTATTTGGATTAGAATAAGCCTAGGGAGGACGAAAGTGACCTAAATGTTCAACCAATGACACAAAATCACTTATTGGATGCACAAGATTGGTTAAAAACCCTAATTGGATTGGAATAATCCTAGGGATGACGAAAATGACCTAAATGTTCAACCAATGACACAAACGCACTTATTGGATGCACAAGATTGGTTAAAAACCCTAATTGGATTAGAATAAGCTTAGCGGGGACGAATATGACCTAAATGTGCAACCAATGACACAAAATAACATATTGGATGCACTAGAGTGGTTAAAAACCCTAATTGGATTAGAATAAGCTTAGGGAGGACGAAAATGATCTAAATATTCAACCAATGACACAAAATAACTTTTCGGATGCACAAGATTGGTTAAAAACCCTATTTGGATTAGAATAAGCCTAGGGAGGACGAAAGTGACCTAAATGTGCAACCAATGACACAAAATAACATATTGTATGCACAAGATTGGTTAAAAACCCCAAATGGATTAGAATATGCCTTGGGAGGACGAAAATGACCTAAATATTCAACCAATGACATAAAATCACTTATCGGATGCACAAGATTGGTTAAAAAACCTATTTGGATTAGAATAAGCCTAGGGAGGACGAAAATGACCTAAATGTTCAACCAATGACACAAAATCACTTATTGGATGCACAAGATTGGTTAAAAACCCTAATTGGATTAGAATAAGCCTACCGGGGACGAAAATGACCTAAATGTGCAACCAATGACACAAAATAACATATTGGATGCACTAGAGTGGTTAAAAACCCTAATTGGATTAGAATAATCATATGGAGGACGAAAATGACCTAAATATTCAACCAATGACACAAAATAACTTTTCGGATGCACAAGATTGGTTAAAAACCCTATTTGGATTAGAATAAGCCTAGGGAGGACGAAAGTGACCTAAATGTGCAACCAATGACACAAAATAACATATTGGATGCACAAGATTGGTTAAAAACCCTAATTGGATTAGAATAAGCCTAGGGAGGACGAAAATGACCTAAATGTTCAACCAATGACACAAAATCACTTATTGGATGCACAAGATTGGTTAAAAACCCTAATTGGATAAGAATAAGCCTAGGGAAGACGAAAATGACCTAAATGTTCAATCAATGACACAAAATTACATATTGGATGCACAAGATTGGTTAAAAACCCCAATTGGATTAGAATAAGCCTAAGGGAACGAAAATAACCTAAATGTTCAACCAATGACACAAAATCACTTATTGGATGCACAAGACTGGTTAAAAACCCTAATTTGATTAGAATAAGCCTAGGAAGGACGAAAATGACCTAAATGTTCAACCTATGACACAAAATAACTTTTCGGATGCACAAGATTGGTTAAAAACCCTATTTGGATTAGAATAAGCCTAGGGAGGACGAAAGTGACCTAAATGTTCAACCAATGACACAAAATCACTTATTGGATGCACAAGATTGGTTAAAAACCCTAATTGGATTGGAATAATCCTAGGGATGACGAAAATGACCTAAATGTTCAACAAATGACACAAACGCACTTATTGGATGCACAAGATTGGTTAAAAACCCTAATTGGATTAGAATAAGCTTCGCGGGGACGAAAATGACCTAAATGTGCAACCAATGACTCAAAATAACATATTGGATGCACTAGAGTGGTTTAAAACCCTAATTGGATTAGAATAAGCCTAGGGAGGACGAAAATGACCTAAATATTCAACCAATGACACAAAATAACTTATCGGATGCACAAGATTGGTTAAAAACCCTATTTGGATTAGAATAAGCCTAGGGAGGACGAAAGTGACCTAAATGTGCAACCAATGACACAAAATAACATATTGTATGCACAAGATTGGTTAAAAACCCTAATTGGATTAGAATAAGCCTAGGGAGGTCGAAAATGACCTAAATGTTCAACCAATGACACAAAATCACTTATTGGATGCACAAGATTGGTTAAAAACCCTAATTGGATAAGAATAAGCCTAGGGAAGACGAAAATAACCTAAATGTTCAATCAATGACACAAAATAACATATTGGATGCACAAGATTGGTTAAAAACCCCAATTGGATTAGAATAAGCCTAAGGGAACGAAAATAACCTAAATGTTCAACCAATGACACAAAATCACTTATTGGATGCACAAGACTGGTTAAAAACCCTAATTGGATTAGAATAAGCCTAGGAAGAACGAAAATGACCTAAATGTTCAACCTATGACACAAAATAACTTTTCGGATGCACAAGATTGGTTAAAAACCCTAATTGGATTAGAATAAGCCTAGGGAGGACGAAAGTGACCTAAATGTTCAACCAATGACACAAAATCACTTATTGGATGCACAAGATTGGTTAAAAACCCTAATTGGATTGGAATAATCCTAGGGATGACGAAAATGACCTAAATGTTCAACAAATGACACAAACGCACTTATTGGATGCACAAGATTGGTTAAAAACCCTAATTGGATTAGAATAAGCTTCGCGGGGACGAAAATGACCTAAATGTGCAACCAATGACTCAAAATAACATATTGGATGCACTAGAGTGGTTTAAAACCCTAATTGGATTAGAATAAGCCTAGGGAGGACGAAAATGACCTAAATATTCAACCAATGACACAAAATAACTTATCGGATGCACAAGATTGGTTAAAAACCCTAATTGGATTAGAATAAGCCTAGGGAGGACGAAAGTGACCTAAATGTGCAACCAATGACACAAAATAACATATTGTATGCACAAGATTGGTTAAAAACCCTAATTGGATTAGAATAAGCCTAGGGAGGTCGAAAATGACCTAAATGTTCAACCAATGACACAAAATCACTTATTGGATGCACAAGATTGGTTAAAAACCCTAATTGGATAAGAATAAGCCTAGGGAAGACGAAAATGACCTAAATGTTCAATCAATGACACAAAATTACATATTGGATGCACAAGATTGGTTAAAAACCCCAATTGGATTAGAATAAGCCTAAGGGAACGAAAATAACCTAAATGTTCAACCAATGACACAAAATCACTTATTGGATGCACAAGACTGGTTAAAAACCCTAATTGGATTAGAATAAGCCTAAAGAGGACGAAAATGACCTAAATGTTCAACCAATGAAACAAAATCACATATTGGATGCACAATACTGGTTAAAAACCCTAATTGGATTAGCATAAGCCTAGGGATGATGAAAATGACCTAAATGTTCAACCAATGACACAAAATAACATATTGGATTCACTAGAGTGGCTAAAAACCCTAATTGGATTAGAATAAGCCTAGGGAGGACGAAAATGACCTAAATATTCAACCAATGACACAAAATCACTTATCGTATGCACAAGATTGGTTAAAAAACCTATTTGGATTAGAATAAGCCTAGGGAGGACGAAAATGACCTAAATGTTCAACCAATGACACAAAATAACATATTGTATGCACAAGATTGGTTAAAAACCCTAATTGGATTAGAATAAGCCTAGCGGGGACGAAAATGACCTAAATGTGCAACCAATGACACAAAATAACATATTGGATGCACTAGAGTGGTTAAAAACCCTAATTGGATTAGAATAAGCCTAGGGAGGACAAAAATGACCTAAATATTCAACCAATGACACAAAATAACTTTTCGGATGCCCAAGATTGGTTAAAAACCCTATTTGGATTAGAATAAGCCTAGGGAGGACGAAAGTGACCTAAATGTGCAACCAATGACACAAAATAACATATTGTATGCACAAGATTGGTTAAAAACCCTAATTGGATTAGAATAAGCCTAGGGAGGTCGAAAATGACCTAAATGTTCAACCAATGACACAAAATCACTTATTGGATGCACAAGATTGGTTAAAAATCCTAATTGGATAAGAATAAGCCTAGGGAAGACGAAAATGACCTAAATGTTCAATCAATGACACAAAATAACATATTGGATGCACAAGATTGGTTAAAAACCCCAATTGGATTAGAATAAGCCTAAGGGAACAAAAATAACCTAAATGTTCAACCAATGACACAAAATCACTTATTGGATGCACAAGACTGGTTAAAAACCCTAATTGGATTAGAATAAGGCTAGGGAGGACGAAAATGACCTAAATGTTCAACCAATGACACAAAATCACATATTGGATGCACAATACTGGTTAAAAACCCTAATTGGATTAGCATAAGCCTAGGGATGATGAAAATGACCTAAATGTTCAACCAATGACACAAAATAACATATTGGATTCACTAGAGTGGCTAATAACCCTAATTGGATTAGAATAAGCCTAGGGAGGACGAAAATGACCTAAATATTCAACCAATGACACAAAATCACTTATCGGATGCACAAGATTGGTTAAAAAACCTATTTGGATTAGAATAAGCCTAGGGAGGACGAAAATGACCTAAATGTTCAACCAATGACACAAAATCACTTATTGGATGCACAAGATTGGTTAAAAACCCTAATTGGATAAGAATAAGCCTAGGGAAGACGAAAATGACCTAAATGATCAACCAATGACACAAAATAACATATTGTATGCACAAGATTGGTTAAAAACCCCAATTGGATTAGAATAAGCCTAGGGAGGACGAAAATGACCTAAATATTCAACCAATGACACAAAATCACTTATTGGATGCACAAGACTGGTTAAAAACCCTAATTGGATTGGAATAAGCATGGGGATGACGAAAATTACCTAAATGTTCAACCAATGACACAAAATCACTTATTGGATGCACAAGATTGGTTAAAAACCCTAATTGGATTAGAATAAGCTTAGCGGGGACGAAAATGACCTAAATGTGCAACCAATGACTCAAAATAACATATTGGATGCACTAGAGTGGTTAAAAACCCTAATTGGATTAGAATAAGCCTAGGGAGGACGAAAATGACCTAAATATTCAACCAATGACACAAAATAACTTTTCGGATGCCCAAGATTGGTTAAAAACCCTATTTGGATTAGAATAAGCCTAGGGAGGACGAATGTGACCTAAATGTGCAACCAATGACACAAAATAACATATTGTATGCACAAGATTGGTTAAAAACCCTAATTGGATTAGAATAAGCCTAGGGAGGTCGAAAATGACCTAAATGTTCAACCAATGACACAAAATCACTTATTGGATGCACAAGATTGGTTAAAAACCCTAATTGGATAAGAATAAGCCTAGGGAAGACGAAAATGACCTAAATGTTCAATCAATGACACAAAATAACATATTGGATGCACAAGATTGGTTAAAAACCCCAATTGGATTAGAATAAGCCTAAGGGAACAAAAATAACCTAAATGTTCAACCAATGACACAAAATCACTTATTGGATGCACAAGACTGGTTAAAAACCCTAATTGGATTAGAATAAGGCTAGGGAGGACGAAAATGACCTAAATGTTCAACCAATGACACAAAATCACATATTGGATGCACAATACTGGTTAAAAACCCTAATTGGATTAGCATAAGCCTAGGGATGATGAAAATGACCTAAATGTTCAACCAATGACACAAAATAACATATTGGATTCACTAGAGTGGCTAAAAACCCTAATTGGATTAGAATAAACCTAGGGAGGACGAAAATGACCTAAATATTCAACCAATGACACAAAATCACTTATCGTATGCACAAGATTGGTTAAAAAACCTATTTGGATTAGAATAAGCCTAGGGAGGACGAAAATGACCTAAATGTTCAACCAATGACACAAAATAACATATTGTATGCACAAGATTGGTTAAAAACCCTAATTGGATTAGAATAAGCCTAGCGGGGACGAAAATGACCTAAATGTGCAACCAATGACACAAAATAACATATTGGATGCACTAGAGTGGTTAAAAACCCTAATTGGATTAGAATAAGCCTAGGGAGGACGAAAATGACCTAAATATTCAACCAATGACACAAAATAACTTTTCGGATGCCCAAGATTGGTTAAAAACCCTATTTGGATTAGAATAAGCCTAGGGAGGACGAAAGTGACCTAAATGTGCAACCAATGACACAAAATAACATATTGTATGCACAAGATTGGTTAAAAACCCTAATTGGATTAGAATAAGCCTAGGGAGGTCGAAAATGACCTAAATGTTCAACCAATGACACAAAATCACTTATTGGATGCACAAGATTGGTTAAAAACCCTAATTGGATAAGAATAAGCCTAGGGAAGACGAAAATAACCTAAATGTTCAATCAATGACACAAAATAACATATTGGATGCACAAGATTGGTTAAAAACCCCAATTGGATTAGAATAAGCCTAAGGGAACGAAAATAACCTAAATGTTCAACCAATGACACAAAATCACTTATTGGATGCACAAGACTGGTTAAAAACCCTAATTGGATTAGAATAAGCCTAGGAAGAACGAAAATGACCTAAATGTTCAACCTATGACACAAAATAACTTTTCGGATGCACAAGATTGGTTAAAAACCCTAATTGGATTAGAATAAGCCTAGGGAGGACGAAAGTGACCTAAATGTTCAACCAATGACACAAAATCACTTATTGGATGCACAAGATTGGTTAAAAACCCTAATTGGATTGGAATAATCCTAGGGATGACGAAAATGACCTAAATGTTCAACAAATGACACAAACGCACTTATTGGATGCACAAGATTGGTTAAAAACCCTAATTGGATTAGAATAAGCTTCGCGGGGACGAAAATGACCTAAATGTGCAACCAATGACTCAAAATAACATATTGGATGCACTAGAGTGGTTTAAAACCCTAATTGGATTAGAATAAGCCTAGGGAGGACGAAAATGACCTAAATATTCAACCAATGACACAAAATAACTTATCGGATGCACAAGATTGGTTAAAAACCCTAATTGGATTAGAATAAGCCTAGGGAGGACGAAAGTGACCTAAATGTGCAACCAATGACACAAAATAACATATTGTATGCACAAGATTGGTTAAAAACCCTAATTGGATTAGAATAAGCCTAGGGAGGTCGAAAATGACCTAAATGTTCAACCAATGACACAAAATCACTTATTGGATGCACAAGATTGGTTAAAAACCCTAATTGGATAAGAATAAGCCTAGGGAAGACGAAAATGACCTAAATGATCAATCAATGACACAAAATAACATATTGGATGCACAAGATTGGTTAAAAACCCCAATTGGATTAGAATAAGCCTAAGGGAACAAAAATAACCTAAATGTTCAACCAATGACACAAAATCACTTATTGGATGCACAAGACTGGTTAAAAACCCTAATTGGATTAGAATAAGGCTAGGGAGGACGAAAATGACCTAAATGTTCAACCAATGAAACAAAATCACATATTGGATGCACAATACTGGTTAAAAACCCTAATTGGATTAGCATAAGCCTAGGGATGATGAAAATGACCTAAATGTTCAACCAATGACACAAAATAACATATTGGATTCACTAGAGTGGCTAAAAACCCTAATTGGATTAGAATAAGCCTAGGGAGGACGAAAATGACCTAAATATTCAACCAATGACACAAAATCACTTATCGGATGCACAAGATTGGTTAAAAAACCTATTTGGATTAGAATAAGCCTAGGGAGGACGAAAATGACCTAAATGTTCAACCAATGACACAAAATAACATATTGTATGCACAAGATTGGTTAAAAACCCTAGTTGGATTAGAATAAGCCTAGCGGGGACGAAAATGACCTAAATGTGCAACCAATGACACAAAATAACATATTGGATGCACTAGAGTGGTTAAAAACCCTAATTGGATTAGAATAAGCCTAGCGGGGACGAAAATGACCTAAATGATCAACCAATGACACAAAATAACATATTGTATGCACAAGATTGGTTAAAAACCCCAATTGGATTAGAATAAGCCTAGGGAGGACGAAAATGACCTAAATATTCAACCAATGACACAAAATCACTTATTGGATGCACAAGACTGGTTAAAAACCCTAATTGGATTGGAATAAGCATGGGGATGACGAAAATTACCTAAATGTTTAACCAATGACACAAAATCACTTATTGGATGCACAAGATTGGTTAAAAACCCTAATTGGATTAGAATAAGCTTAGCGGGGACGAAAATGACCTAAATGTGCAACCAATGACTCAAAATAACATATTGGATACACTAGAGTGGTTAAAAACCCTAATTGGATTAGAATAAGCCTAGGGAGGACGAAAATGACCTAAATATTCAACCAATGACACAAAATAAATTTTCGGATGCCCAAGATTGGTTAAAAACCCTATTTGGATTAGAATAAGCCTAGGGAGGACGAAAGTGACCTAAATGTGCAACCAATGACACAAAATAACATATTGTATGCACAAGATTGGTTAAAAACCCCAATTGGATTAGAATAAGCCTAGGGAGGACGAAAATGACCTAAATATTCAACCAATGACACAAAATCACATATTGGATGCACAATACTGGTTAAAAACCCTAATTGGATTAGAATAAGCCTAGGGAGGACGAAAATGACCTAAATATTCAACCAATGACACAAAATAACTTTTCGGATGCACAAGATTGGTTAAAAACCCTATTTGGATTAGAATAAGCCTAGGGAGGACGAAAGTGACCTAAATGTGCAACCAATGACACAAAATAACATATTGTATGCACAAGATTGGTTAAAAACCCCAATTGGATTAGAATAAGCCTAGGGAGGACGAAAATGACCTAAATATTCAACCAATGAAACAAAATCACATATTGGATGCACAATACTGGTTAAAAACCCTAATTGGATTACATTAAGCCTAGGGAGGACGAAAATGACCTAAATATTCAACCAATGACACAAAATAACTTTTCGGATGCACAAGATTGGTTAAAAACCCTATTTGGATTAGAATAAGCCTAGGGAGGACGAAAGTGACCTAAATGTGCAACCAATGACACAAAATAACATATTGTACGCACAAGATTGGTTAAAAACCCCAAATGGATTAGAATATGCCTAGGGAGGACGAAAATGACCTAAATATTCAACCAATGACACAAAATCACTTATTGGATGCACAAGATTGGTTAAAAAACCTATTTGGATTAGAATAAGCCTAGGGAGGACGAAAATGACCTAAATGTTCAACCAATGACACAAAATCACTTATTGGATGCACAAGATTGGTTAAAAACCCTAATTGGATTAGAATAAGCCTAGCGGGGATGAAAATGACCTAAATGTGCAACCAATGACACAATAACATATTCGATGCACTAGAGTGGTTAAAAACCCTAATTGGATTAGAATAATCATAGGGAGGACGAAAATGACCTAAATATTCAACCAATGACACAAAATAACTTTTCGGATGCACAAGATTGGTTAAAAACCCTATTTGGATTAGAATAAGCCTAGGGAGGACGAAAGTGACCTAAATGTGCAACCAATGACACAAAATAACATATTGTATGCACGAGATTGGTTAAAAACCCCAATTGGATTAGAATAAGCCTAGGGAGGACGAAAATGACCTAAATATTCAACCAATGACACAAAATCACATATTGGATGCACAATACTTGTTAAAAACCCTAATTGGATTAGCATAAGCCTAGGGAGGACGAAAATGACCTAAATATTCAACCAATGACACAAAATAACTTTTCGGATGCACAAGATTGGTTAAAAACCCTATTTGGATTAGAATAAGCCTAGGGAGGACGAAAGTGACCTAAATGTGCAACCAATGACACAAAATAACATATTGTATGCACAAGATTGGTTAAAAACCCCAAATGGATTAGAATAAGCCTAAGGAGGACGAAAATGACCTAAATATTCAACCAATGACACAAAATCACATATTGGATGCACAATACTGGTTAAAAACCCTAATCGGATTAGCATAAGCCTAGGGAGGACGAAAATGACCTAAATATTCAACCAATGACACAAAATAACTTTTCGGATGCACAAGATTGGTTAAAAACCCTATTTGGATTAGAATAAGCCTAGGGAGGACGAAAATGACCTAAATGTGCAACCAATGACACAAAATAACATATTGTATGCACAAGATTGGTTAAAAACCCCAAATGGATTAGAATAAGCCTAGGGAGGACGAAAATGACCTAAATATTCAACCAATGACACAAAATCACATATTGGATGCACAATACTGGTTAAAAACCCTAATCGGATTAGCATAAGCCTAGGGAGGACGAAAATGACCTAAATATTCAACCAATGACACAAAATAACTTTTCGGATGCCCAAGATTGGTTAAAAACCCTATTTGGTTTAGAATAAGCCTAGGGAGGACGAAAATGACCTAAATATTCAACCAATGACACAAAATAACTTTTCGGATGCACAAGATTGGTTAAAAACCCTATTTGGATTAGAATAAGCCTAGGGAGGACGAAAGTGACCTAAATGTGCAACCAATGACACAAAATAACATATTGGATGCACGAGATTGGTTAAAAACCCCAATTGGATTAGAATAAGCCTAGGGAGGACGAAAATGACCTAAATATTCAACCAATGACACAAAATCACATATTGGATGCACAATACTGGTTAAAAACCCTAATTGGATTAGCATAAGCCTAGGGAGGACGAAAATGACCTAAATATTCAACCAATGACACAAAATTACTTTTCGGATGCACAAGATTGGTTAAAAACCCTATTTGGATTAGAATAAGCCTAGGGAGGACGAAAGTGACCTAAATGTGCAACCAATGACACAAAATAACATATTGTATGCACAAGATTGGTTAAAAACCCCAAATGGATTAGAATATGCCTTGGGAGGACGAAAATGACCTAAATGTTCAACCAATGACATAAAATCACATATTGGATGCACAATACTGGTTAAAAACCCTAATCGGATTAGCATAAGCCTAGGGAGGACGAAAATGACCTAAATATTCAACCAATGACACAAAATAACTTTTCGGATGCCCAAGATTGGTTAAAAACCCTATTTGGATTAGAATAAGCCTAGGGAGGACGAAAGTGACCTAAATGTGCAACTAATGACACAAAATAACTTATTGTATGCACAAGATTGGTTAAAAACCCCAATTGGATTAGAATAAGCCTAGGGAGGACGAAAATGACCTAAATATTCAACCAATGACACAAAATCACTTATCGGATGCACAAGATTGGTTAAAAAACCTATTTGGATTAGAATAAGCCTAGGGAGGACGAAAATGACCTAAATGTTCAACCAATGACACAAAATCACTTATTGGATGCACAAGATTGGTTAAAAACCCTAATTGGATTAGAATAAGCCTAGCGGGGACGAAAATGACCTAAATGTGCAACCAATGACACAAAATAACATATTCGATGCACTAGAGTGGTTAAAAACCCTAATTGGATTAGAATAATCATAGGGAGGACGAAAATGACCTAAATATTCAACCAATGACACAAAATAACTTTTCGGATGCACAAGATTGGTTAAAAACCCTAATTGGATTAGAATAAGCCTAGGGAGGACGAAAGTGACCTAAATGTGCAACCAATGACACAAAATAACATATTGTATGCACGAGATTGGTTAAAAACCCCAATTGGATTAGAATAAGCCTAGGGAGGACGAAAATGACCTAAATATTCAACCAATGACACAAAATCACTTATTGGATGCACAAGACTGGTTAAAAACCCTAATTGGATTAGAATAAGCCTAGGGAGGACGAAAATGACCTAAATGTTCAACCAATGACACAAAATCACATATTGGATGCACAATACTGGTTAAAAACCCTAATTGGATTAGCATAAGCCTAGGGATGACGAAAATGACCTAAATGTTCAACCAATGACACAAAATAACATATTGGATGCACTAGATTGGTTAAAAACCCTATTTGGATTAGAATAAGCCTAGGGAGGACGAAAGTGACCTAAATGTTCAACCAATGACACAAAATCACTTATTGGATGCACAAGATTGGTTAAAAACCCTAATTGGATTGGAATAATCCTAGGGATGACGAAAATGACCTAAATGTTCAACCAATGACACAAACGCACTTATTGGATGCACAAGATTGGTTAAAAACCCTAATTGGATTAGAATAAGCTTAGCGGGGACGAATATGACCTAAATGTGCAACCAATGACACAAAATAACATATTGGATGCACTAGAGTGGTTAAAAACCCTAATTGGATTAGAATAAGCCTAGGGAGGACGAAAATGACCTAAATATTCAACCAATGACACAAAATAACTTTTCGGATGCACAAGATTGGTGAAAAACCCTATTTGGATTAGAATAAGCCTAGGGAGGACGAAAGTGACCTAAATGTGCAACCAATGACACAAAATAACATATTGTATGCACAAGATTGGTTAAAAACCCTAATTGGATTAGAATAAGCCTAGGGAGGTCGAAAATGACCTAAATGTTCAACCAATGACACAAAATCACTTATTGGATGCACAAGATTGGTTAAAAATCCTAATTGGATAAGAATAAGCCTAGGGAAGACGAAAATGACCTAAATGTTCAATCAATGACACAAAATAACATATTGGATGCACAAGATTGGTTAAAAACCCCAATTGGATTAGAATAAGCCTAAGGGAACAAAAATAACCTAAATGTTCAACCAATGACACAAAATCACTTATTGGATGCACAAGACTGGTTAAAAACCCTAATTGGATTAGAATAAGGCTAGGGAGGACGAAAATGACCTAAATGTTCAACCAATGACACAAAATCACATATTGGATGCACAATACTGGTTAAAAACCCTAATTGGATTAGCATAAGCCTAGGGATGATGAAAATGACCTAAATGTTCAACCAATGACACAAAATAACATATTGGATTCACTAGAGTGGCTAAAAACCCTAATTGGATTAGAATAAGCCTAGGGAGGACGAAAATGACCTAAATATTCAACCAATGACACAAAATCACTTATCGTATGCACAAGATTGGTTAAAAAACCTATTTGGATTAGAATAAGCCTAGGGAGGACGAAAATGACCTAAATGTTCAACCAATGACACAAAATAACATATTGTATGCACAAGATTGGTTAAAAACCCTAATTGGATTAGAATAAGCCTAGCGGGGACGAAAATGACCTAAATGTGCAACCAATGACACAAAATAACATATTGGATGCACTAGAGTGGTTAAAAACCCTAATTGGATTAGAATAAGCCTAGGGAGGACAAAAATGACCTAAATATTCAACCAATGACACAAAATAACTTTTCGGATGCCCAAGATTGGTTAAAAACCCTATTTGGATTAGAATAAGCCTAGGGAGGACGAAAGTGACCTAAATGTGCAACCAATGACACAAAATAACATATTGTATGCACAAGATTGGTTAAAAACCCTAATTGGATTAGAATAAGCCTAGGGAGGTCGAAAATGACCTAAATGTTCAACCAATGACACAAAATCACTTATTGGATGCACAAGATTGGTTAAAAACCCTAATTGGATAAGAATAAGCCTAGGGAAGACGAAAATAACCTAAATGTTCAATCAATGACACAAAATAACATATTGGATGCACAAGATTGGTTAAAAACCCCAATTGGATTAGAATAAGCCTAAGGGAACGAAAATAACCTAAATGTTCAACCAATGACACAAAATCACTTATTGGATGCACAAGACTGGTTAAAAACCCTAATTGGATTAGAATAAGCCTAGGAAGGACGAAAATGACCTAAATGTTCAACCTATGACACAAAATAACTTTTCGGATGCACAAGATTGGTTAAAAACCCTAATTGGATTAGAATAAGCCTAGGGAGGACGAAAGTGACCTAAATGTTCAACCAATGACACAAAATCACTTATTGGATGCACAAGATTGGTTAAAAACCCTAATTGGATAAGAATAAGCCTAGGGAAGACGAAAATGACCTAAATGTTCAATCAATGACACAAAATAACATATTGGATGCACAAGATTGGTTAAAAACCCCAATTGGATTAGAATAAGCCTAAGGGAACAAAAATAACCTAAATGTTCAACCAATGACACAAAATCACTTATTGGATGCACAAGACTGGTTAAAAACCCTAATTGGATTAGAATAAGGCTAGGGAGGACGAAAATGACCTAAATGTTCAACCAATGAAACAAAATCACATATTGGATGCACAATACTGGTTAAAAACCCTAATTGGATTAGCATAAGCCTAGGGATGATGAAAATGACCTAAATGTTCAACCAATGACACAAAATAACATATTGGATTCACTAGAGTGGCTAAAAACCCTAATTGGATTAGAATAAGCCTAGGGAGGACGAAAATGACCTAAATATTCAACCAATGACACAAAATCACTTATCGGATGCACAAGATTGGTTAAAAAACCTATTTGGATTAGAATAAGCCTAGGGAGGACGAAAATGACCTAAATGTTCAACCAATGACACAAAATCACATATTGGATGCACAATACTGGTTAAAAACCCTAATTGGATTAGCATAAGCCTAGGGAGGACGAAAATGACCTAAATATTCAACCAATGACACAAAATAACTTTTCGGATGCACAAGATTGGTTAAAAACCCTAATTGGATTAGAATAAGCCTAGGGAGGACGAAAGTGACCTAAATGTGCAACCAATGACACAAAATAACATATTGTATGCACAAGATTGGTTAAAAACCCTAATTGGATTAGAATAAGCCTAGGGAGGTCGAAAATGACCTAAATGTTCAACCAATGACACAAAATCACTTATTGGATGCACAAGATTGGTTAAAAACCCTAATTGGATAAGAATAAGCCTAGGGAAGACGAAAATGACCTAAATGTTCAATCAATGACACAAAATTACATATTGGATGCACAAGATTGGTTAAAAACCCCAATTGGATTAGAATAAGCCTAAGGGAACGAAAATAACCTAAATGTTCAACCAATGACACAAAATCACTTATTGGATGCACAAGACTGGTTAAAAACCCTAATTTGATTAGAATAAGCCTAGGAAGGACGAAAATGACCTAAATGTTCAACCTATGACACAAAATAACTTTTCGGATGCACAAGATTGGTTAAAAACCCTATTTGGATTAGAATAAGCCTAGGGAGGACGAAAGTGACCTAAATGTTCAACCAATGACACAAAATCACTTATTGGATGCACAAGATTGGTTAAAAACCCTAATTGGATTGGAATAATCCTAGGGATGACGAAAATGACCTAAATGTTCAACAAATGACACAAACGCACTTATTGGATGCACAAGATTGGTTAAAAACCCTAATTGGATTAGAATAAGCTTCGCGGGGACGAAAATGACCTAAATGTGCAACCAATGACTCAAAATAACATATTGGATGCACTAGAGTGGTTTAAAACCCTAATTGGATTAGAATAAGCCTAGGGAGGACGAAAATGACCTAAATATTCAACCAATGACACAAAATAACTTTTCGGATGCACAAGATTGGTTAAAAACCCTATTTGGATTAGAATAAGCCTAGGGAGGTCGAAAGTGACCTAAATGTGCAACCAATGACACAAAATAACATATTGTATGCACAAGATTGGTTAAAAACCCTAATTGGATTAGAATAAGCCTAGGGAGGTCGAAAATGACCTAAATGTTCAACCAATGACACAAAATCACTTATTGGATGCACAAGATTGGTTAAAAACCCTAATTGGATAAGAATAAGCCTAGGGAAGACGAAAATGACCTAAATGTTCAATCAATGACACAAAATTACATATTGGATGCACAAGATTGGTTAAAAACCCCAATTGGATTAGAATAAGCCTAAGGGAACGAAAATAACCTAAATGTTCAACCAATGACACAAAATCACTTATTGGATGCACAAGACTGGTTAAAAACCCTAATTTGATTAGAATAAGCCTAGGAAGGACGAAAATGACCTAAATGTTCAACCTATGACACAAAATAACTTTTCGGATGCACAAGATTGGTTAAAAACCCTATTTGGATTAGAATAAGCCTAGGGAGGACGAAAGTGACCTAAATGTTCAACCAATGACACAAAATCACTTATTGGATGCACAAGATTGGTTAAAAACCCTAATTGGATTGGAATAATCCTAGGGATGACGAAAATGACCTAAATGTTCAACAAATGACACAAACGCACTTATTGGATGCACAAGATTGGTTAAAAACCCTAATTGGATTAGAATAAGCTTCGCGGGGACGAAAATGACCTAAATGTGCAACCAATGACTCAAAATAACATATTGGATGCACTAGAGTGGTTTAAAACCCTAATTGGATTAGAATAAGCCTAGGGAGGACGAAAATGACCTAAATGTTCAACCAATGACACAAAATAACTTTTCGGATGCACAAGATTGGTTAAAAACCCTATTTGGATTAGAATAAGCCTAGGGAGGACGAAAGTGACCTAAATGTTCAACCAATGACACAAAATCACTTATTGGATGCACAAGATTGGTTAAAAACCCTAATTGGATTGGAATAATCCTAGGGATGACGAAAATGACCTAAATGTTCAACCAATGACACAAACGCACTTATTGGATGCACAAGATTGGTTAAAAACCCTAATTGGATTAGAATAAGCTTAGCGGGGACGAATATGACCTAAATGTGCAACCAATGACACAAAATAACATATTGGATGCACTAGAGTGGTTAAAAACCCTAATTGGATTAGAATAAGCTTAGGGAGGACGAAAATGATCTAAATATTCAACCAATGACACAAAATAACTTTTCGGATGCACAAGATTGGTTAAAAACCCTATTTGGATTAGAATAAGCCTAGGGAGGACGAAAGTGACCTAAATGTGCAACCAATGACACAAAATAACATATTGTATGCACAAGATTGGTTAAAAACCCCAAATGGATTAGAATAAGCCTAGGGACGACGAAAATGACCTAAATATTCAACCAATGACACAAAATCACTTATCGGATGCACAAGATTGGTTAAAAAACCTATTTGGATTAGAATAAGCCTAGGGAGGACGAAAATGACCTAAATGTTCAACCAATGACACAAAATCACTTATTGGATGCACAAGATTGGTTAAAAACCCTAATTGGATTAGAATAAGCCTAGCGGGGACGAAAATGACCTAAATGTGCGACTAATGACACAAAATAACATATTGGATGCACAAGATTGGTTAAAAACCCCAAATGGATTAGAATAAGCCTAGGGAGGACGAAAATGACCTAAATATTCAACCAATGACACAAAATCACATATTGGATGCACAATACTGGTTTAAAACCCTAATCGGATTAGCATAAGCCTAGGGAGGACGAAAATGACCTAAATATTCAACCAATGACACAAAATAACTTTTCGGATGCCCAAGATTGGTTAAAAACCCTATTTGGATTAGAATAAGCCTAGGGAGGACGAAAGTGACCTAAATGTGCAACTAATGACACAAAATAACTTATTGTATGCACAAGATTGGTTAAAAACCCCAATTGGATTAGAATAAGCCTAGGGAGGACGAAAATGACCTAAATATTCAACCAATGACACAAAATAACTTTTCGGATGCACAAGATTGGATAAAAACCCTATTTGGATTAGAATAAGCCTAGGGAGGACGAAAGTGACCTAAATGTGCAACCAATGACACAAAATAACATATTGTATGCACAAGATTGGTTAAAAACCCCAAATGGATTAGAATATGCCTTGGGAGGACGAAAATGACCTAAATATTCAACCAATGACATAAAATCACTTATCGGATGCACAAGATTGGTTAAAAAACCTATTTGGATTAGAATAAGCCTAGGGAGGACGAAAATGACCTAAATGTTCAACCAATGACACAAAATCACTTATTGGATGCACAAGATTGGTTAAAAACCCTAATTGGATTAGAATAAGCCTAGCGGGGACGAAAATGACCTAAATGTGCAACCAATGACTCAAAATAACATATTGGATGCACTAGAGTGGTTAAAAACCCTAATTGGATTAGAATAATCATAGGGAGGACGAAAATGACCTAAATATTCAACCAATGACACAAAATAACTTTTCGGATGCACAAGATTGGTTAAAAACCCTATTTGAATTAGAATAAGCCTAGGGAGGACGAAAGTGACCTAAATGTGCAACCAATGACACAAAATAACATATTGTATGCATGAGATTGGTTAAAAACCCCAATTGGATTAGAATAAGCCTAGGGAGGACGAAAATGACCTAAATATTCAACCAATGACACAAAATAACTTTTCGGATGCACAAGATTGGTTAAAAACCCTATTTGGATTAGAATAAGCCTAGGGAGGACGAAAGTGACCTAAATGTGCAACCAATGACACAAAATAACATATTGTATGCACAAGATTGGTTAAAAACCCCAAATGGATTAGAATATGCCTAGGGAGGACGAAAATGACCTAAATATTCAACCAATGACACAAAATCACTTATTGGATGCACAAGATTGGTTCAAAAACCTATTTTGATTAGAATAAGCCTAGGGAGGACGAAAATGACCTAAATGTTCAACCAATGACACAAAATCACTTATTGGATGCACAAGATTGGTTAAAAACCCTAATTGGATTAGAATAAGCCTAGCGGGGACGAAAATGACCTAAATGTGCAACCAATGACACAAAATAACATATTGGATGCACTAGAGTGGTTAAAAACCCTAATTGGATTAGAATAAGCCTAGGGAGGACGAAAATGACCTAAATATTCAACCAATGACACAAAATAACTTTTCGGATGCACAAGATTGGTTAAAAACCCTATTTGGATTAGAATAAGCCTAGGGAGGACGAAAGTGACCTAAATGTTCAACCAATGACACAAAATAACATATTGTATGCACAAGATTGGTTAAAAACCCTAATTGGATTAGAATAAGCCTAGGGAGGTCGAAAATGACCTAAATGTTCAACCAATGACACAAAATCACTTATTGGATGCACAAGATTGGTTAAAAACCCTAATTGGATAAGAATAAGCCTAGGGAAGACGAAAATGACCTAAATGTTCAATCAATGACACAAAATTACATATTGGATGCACAAGATTGGTTAAAAACCCCAATTGGATTAGAATAAGCCTAAGGGAACGAAAATAACCTAAATGTTCAACCAATGACACAAAATCACTTATTGGATGCACAAGACTGGTTAAAAACCCTAATTTGATTAGAATAAGCCTAGGAAGGACGAAAATGACCTAAATGTTCAACCTATGACACAAAATAACTTTTCGGATGCACAAGATTGGTTAAAAACCCTATTTGGATTAGAATAAGCCTAGGGAGGACGAAAGTGACCTAAATGTTCAACCAATGACACAAAATCACTTATTGGATGCACAAGATTGGTTAAAAACCCTAATTGGATTGGAATAATCCTAGGGATGACGAAAATGACCTAAATGTTCAACAAATGACACAAACGCACTTATTGGATGCACAAGATTGGTTAAAAACCCTAATTGGATTAGAATAAGCTTCGCGGGGACGAAAATGACCTAAATGTGCAACCAATGACTCAAAATAACATATTGGATGCACTAGAGTGGTTTAAAACCCTAATTGGATTAGAATAAGCCTAGGGAGGACGAAAATGACCTAAATATTCAACCAATGACACAAAATAACTTATCGGATGCACAAGATTGGTTAAAAACCCTATTTGGATTAGAATAAGCCTAGGGAGGACGAAAGTGACCTAAATGTGCAACCAATGACACAAAATAACATATTGTATGCACAAGATTGGTTAAAAACCCTAATTGGATTAGAATAAGCCTAGGGAGGTCGAAAATGACCTAAATGTTCAACCAATGACACAAAATCACTTATTGGATGCACAAGATTGGTTAAAAACCCTAATTGGATAAGAATAAGCCTAGGGAAGACGAAAATAACCTAAATGTTCAATCAATGACACAAAATAACATATTGGATGCACAAGATTGGTTAAAAACCCCAATTGGATTAGAATAAGCCTAAGGGAACGAAAATAACCTAAATGTTCAACCAATGACACAAAATCACTTATTGGATGCACAAGACTGGTTAAAAACCCTAATTGGATTAGAATAAGCCTAGGAAGAACGAAAATGACCTAAATGTTCAACCTATGACACAAAATAACTTTTCGGATGCACAAGATTGGTTAAAAACCCTAATTGGATTAGAATAAGCCTAGGGAGGACGAAAGTGACCTAAATGTTCAACCAATGACACAAAATCACTTATTGGATGCACAAGATTGGTTAAAAACCCTAATTGGATTGGAATAATCCTAGGGATGACGAAAATGACCTAAATGTTCAACAAATGACACAAACGCACTTATTGGATGCACAAGATTGGTTAAAAACCCTAATTGGATTAGAATAAGCTTCGCGGGGACGAAAATGACCTAAATGTGCAACCAATGACTCAAAATAACATATTGGATGCACTAGAGTGGTTTAAAACCCTAATTGGATTAGAATAAGCCTAGGGAGGACGAAAATGACCTAAATATTCAACCAATGACACAAAATAACTTATCGGATGCACAAGATTGGTTAAAAACCCTAATTGGATTAGAATAAGCCTAGGGAGGACGAAAGTGACCTAAATGTGCAACCAATGACACAAAATAACATATTGTATGCACAAGATTGGTTAAAAACCCTAATTGGATTAGAATAAGCCTAGGGAGGTCGAAAATGACCTAAATGTTCAACCAATGACACAAAATCACTTATTGGATGCACAAGATTGGTTAAAAACCCTAATTGGATAAGAATAAGCCTAGGGAAGACGAAAATGAACTAAATGTTCAATCAATGACACAAAATAACATATTGGATGCACAAGATTGGTTAAAAACCCCAATTGGATTAGAATAAGCCTAAGGGAACAAAAATAACCTAAATGTTCAACCAATGACACAAAATCACTTATTGGATGCACAAGACTGGTTAAAAACCCTAATTGGATTAGAATAAGGCTAGGGAGGACGAAAATGACCTAAATGTTCAACCAATGACACAAAATCACATATTGGATGCACAATACTGGTTAAAAACCCTAATTGGATTAGCATAAGCCTAGGGATGATGAAAATGACCTAAATGTTCAACCAATGACACAAAATAACATATTGGATTCACTAGAGAGGCTAAAAACCCTAATTGGATTAGAATAACCCTAGGGAGGACGAAAATGACCTAAATATTCAACCAATGACACAAAATCACTTATCGGATGCACAAGATTGGTTAAAAAACCTATTTGGATTAGAATAAGCCTAGGGAGGACGAAAATGACCTAAATGTTCAACCAATGACACAAAATCACTTATTGGATGCACAAGATTGGTTAAAAACCCTAATTGGATTAGAATAAGCCTAGCGGGGACGAAAATGACCTAAATGTGCAACCAATGACACAAAATAACATATTGGATGCACTAGAGTGGTTAAAAACCCTAATTGGATTAGAATAAGCCTAGCGGGGACGAAAATAACCTAAATGATCAACCAATGACACAAAATAACATATTGGATGCACTAAAGTGGTTAAAAACCCTAATTGGTTTAGAATAAGCCTAGGGAGGACGAAAATGACCTAAATATTCAACCAATGACACAAAATAACTTTTCGGATGCCCAAGATTGGTTAAAAACCCTATTTGGATTAGAATAAGCCTAGGGAGGACGAAAGTGACCTAAATGTGCAACCAATGACACAAAATAACATATTG
>JBBPBQ010000008.1:31746778-31771526 GCA_037974755.1 Cicer yamashitae | reverse complement strand
GATGCACAAGATCAGTTAAAATCCTTAATTGGATTAGAATAAGCCTAAGGAGGACGCAAATGACCTAAATGTTCAACCAATGACACAAAATCACTTATTGGATGCACAAGATTGGTTAAAAACCCTAATTGGATTAGAATAAGCTTAGGGAGGACGAAAAAGACCTAAATGTTCTACCAATGACACAAAATCACTTATTGGATGCACAAGATTGGTTGAAAACTCTAATTGGATTAGAATAAGCCTAGGGAGGACGAAAAAGACCTAAATGTTCTACCAATGACACAAAATCACTTATTGGATGCACAAGATTGGTTATAAGCCCTAATAAAATTAGAATAAGCTTAGGGAGGACGAAAATGACCGAAATGTTCAATCAATGACACAAGCGCACTTATTGGATGCACAAGATTGATTAAAAACCCTAATTGGATTAGAATAAGTTTAGGGAGGACGAAAATGACCTAAATGTTCAACCAATGACACAAAATCACTTATTGGATGCACAAGATTGGTTAAAAACCCTAATTGGATTAGAATAAGTTTAAGGAGGACGCAAATGACCTAAATGTTCAACCAATGACACAAAGTCACTATCTGGATGCACAAGATTGGTTAAAAACCCTAACTGGATTAGAATAAGCCTAGGGAGGACGAAAAAGACCTAAATGTTCTACCAATGACACAAAATCACTTATTGGATGCACAAGATTGGTTATAAACCCTAATTGGATTAGAATAAGCCTAGGGAGGACGAAAATGATCGAAATGTTCAATCAATGACACAAGCGCACTTATTGGATGCACAAGATTGATTAAAAACCCTAATTGGATTAGAATAAGTTTAGGGAGGACGAAAATGACCTAAATGTTCAACAAATGACACAAAATCACTTATTTGATGCACAAGATCAGTTAAAATCCTTAATTGGATTAGAATAAGCCTAAGGAGGACGCAAATGACCTAAATGTTCAACCAATGACACAAAATCACTTATTGGATGCACAAGATTGGTTAAAAACCCTAATTGGATTAGAATAAGCTTAGGGAGGACGAAAAAGACCTAAATGTTCTACCAATGACACAAAATCACTTATTGGATGCACAAGATTGGTTATAAGCCCTAATAGGATTAGAATAAGCTTAGGGAGGACGAAAATGACCGAAATGTTCAATCAATGACACAAACGCACTTATTGGATGCACAAGATTGATAAAAAACCCAATTGGATTAGAATAAGTCTAGGGAGGACGAAAATGACCTAAATGTTCAACCAATGACACAAAATCACTTATTGGATGCACAAGATTGGTTAAAATCCCTAATTGGATTAGAATAAGTCTAAGGAGGACGCAAATGACCTAAATGTTCAACCAATGACACAAAATTACTTATTGGATGCACAAGATTGGTTAAAAACCCTAATTGGATTAGAATAAGCCTAGGGAGGACGAAAAAGATCTAAATGTTCTACCAATGACACAAAATCACTTATTGGATGCACAAGATTGGTTATAAACCCTAATTGGATTAGAATAAGCCTAGGGAGGACGAAAATGACCGAAATGTTCAATCAATGACACAAGCGCACTTATTGGATGCACAAGATTGATTAAAAACCCTAATTGGATTAGAATAAGTTTAGGGAGGACGAAAATGACCTAAATGTTCAACAAATGACACAAAATCACTTATTTGATGCACAAGATCAGTTAAAATCCTTAATTGGATTAGAATAAGCCTAAGGAGGACGCAAATGACCTAAATGTTCAACCAATGACACAAAATCACTTATTGGATGCACAAGATTGGTTAAAAACCCTAATTGGATTAGAATAAGCCTAGGGAGGACGAAAATGACCTAAATGTTCAACCAATGACACAAAATCACCTATTGGATGCACAAGATTGGTTAAAAACCCTATTTGGATTAGAATAAGCCTAGGGAGGACGAAAAATGACCTAAATTTGCAACCAATTACACAAAATAACATATTGGATGCACAAGATTGGTTAAAAACCCTAATTGGATTAAAATAAGCCTAGGGAGAACGAAAATGACCTAAATGTTCAATCAATGACACAAACGCACTTATTGGATGCACAAGATTGGTTAATAACCCTAATTGGATTAGAATAAGTCTGGGGAGGACGAAAATGACCTAAATGTTCAACCAATGACACAAAATCACTTATTGGATGCACAAGATTGGTTAAAAACCCTATTTCGATTAGAATAAGCCTAGGGAGGACAAAAACAACCTAAATGTGCAACCAAAGACACAAAATAACATATTGGATGCACAAGATTGGTTAAAACCCCTAATTGGATTAGAATAAGCCTGTGGAGGACGAAAATGACCTAAATGTTCAACCAATGACACAAAATCACTTATTGGATGCACAAGATTGGTTAAAAACCCTAATTGGATTAGAATAAGCCTAGGGAGGACGAAAAAGACCTAAATGTTCTACCAATGACACAAAATCACTTATTGGATGCACAAGATTGGTTAAAAACCCTATTTGGATTAGAATAAGCCTAGGGAGGACGAAAAATGACCTAAATTTGCAACCAATTACACAAAAATAACGTATTGGATGCACAAGATTGGTTAAAAACCCTAATTGGATTAAAATAAGCCTAGGGAGGACGAAAATGACCTAAATGTTCAATCAATGACACAAACGCACTTATTGGATGCACAAGATTGGTTAATAACCCTAATTGGATTAGAATAAGTCTGGGGAGGACGAAAATGACCTAAATGTTCAACCAATGACACAAAATCTCTTATTGGATGCACAAGATTGGTTAAAAACCCTATTTCGATTAAAATAAGCCTAGGGAGGACAAAAACAACCTAAATGTGCAACCAATGACACAAAATAACATATTGGATGCACAAGATTGGTTAAAACCCCTAATTGGATTAGAATAAGCCTGTGGAGGACGAAAATGACCTAAATGTTCAACCAATGACACAAAATCACTTATTGGATGCACAAGATTGGTTAAAAACCCTAATTGGATTAGAATAAGCCTAGGGAGGACGAAAAAGACCTAAATGTTCTACCAATGACACAAAATCACTTATTGGATGCACAAGATTGGTTAAAAACCCTAATTGGATTAGAATAAGCCTAGGGAGGACGAAAATGACCTAAATGTTCAACCAATGACACAAAATCACTTATTGGATGCACAAGATTGGTTGAAAACCCTAATTGGATTAGAATAAGCCTAGGGAGGACGAAAAAGACCTAAATGTTCTACCAATGACACAAAATCACTTATTGGATGCACAAGATTGGTTATAAACCCTAATTGGATTAGAATAAGCCTAGGGAGGACGAAAATGACCGAAATGTTCAATCAATGACACAAGCGCACTTATTGGATGCACAAGATTGATTAAAAACCCTAATTGGATTAGAATAAGTCTAGGGAGGACGAAAATAACCTAAATGTTCATCCAATGACACAAAATCACTTATTGGATGCACAAGATTGGTTAAAATCCCTAATTGGATTAGAATAAGCCTAAGGAGGACGCAAATAACCTAAATGTTCAACCAATGACACAAAATCACTTATTGGATGCACAAGATTGGTTAAAAACCCTAATTGGATTAGAATAAGCCTAGGGAGGACGAAAAAGACCTAAATGTTCTACCAATGACACAAAATCACTTATTGGATGCACAAGATTGGTTATAAGCCCTAATAGGATTAGAATAAGCTTAGGGAGGACGAAAATGACCGAAATGTTCAATCAATGACACAAACGCACTTATTGGATGCACAAGAATGATAAAAAACCCAATTGGATTAGAATAAGTCTAGGGAGGACGAAAATGACCTAAATGTTCAACCAATGACACAAAATCACTTATTGGATGCACAAGATTGGTTAAAATCCCTAATTGGATTAGAATAAGTTTAAGGAGGACGCAAATGACCTAAATGTTCAACCAATGACACAAAGTCACTATCTGGATGCACAAGATTGGTTAAAAACCCTAACTGGATTAGAATAAGCCTAGGGAGGACGAAAAAGACCTAAATGTTCTACCAATGACACAAACTCACTTATTGGATGCACAAGATTGGTTATAAACCCTAATTGGATTAGAATAAGCCTAGGGAGGACGAAAATGACCGAAATGTTCAATCAATGACACAAGCGCACTTATTGGATGCACAAGATTGATTAAAAACCCTAATTGGATTAGAATAAGTTTAGGGAGGACGAAAATGACCTAAATGTTCAACAAATGACACAAAATCACTTATTTGATGCACAAGATCAGTTAAAATCCTTAATTGGATTAGAATAAGCCTAAGGAGGACGCAAATGACCTAAATGTTCAACCAATGACACAAAATCACTTATTGGATGCACAAGATTGGTTAAAAACCCTAATTGGATTAGAATAAGCTTAGGGAGGACGAAAAAGACCTAAATGTTCTACCAATGACACAGAATCACTTATTGGATGCACAAGATTGGTTGAAAACCCTAATTGGATTAGAATAAGCCTAGAGAGGACGAAAAAGACCTAAATGTTCTACCGATGACACAAAATCACTTATTGGATGCACAAGATTGGTTATAAACCCTAATTGGATTAGAATAAGCCTAGGGAGGACGAAAATGACCGAAATGTTCAATCAATGACACAAACGCACTTATTGGATGCACAAGATTGATTAAAAACCCTAATTGGATTAGAATAAGTCTAGGGAGGACGAAAATGACCTAAATGTTCAACCAATGACACAAAATCACTTATTGGATGCACAAGATTGGTTAAAAACCCTAATTGGATTAGAATAAGTCTAGGGAGGACGAAAATGACCTAAATGTTCAACCAATGACACAAAATCACTTATTGGATGCACAAGATTGGTTAAAAACCCTAATTAGATTAGAATAAGCCTAGGGAGGACGAAAATGACCTAAATGTTCAACCAATGACACAAAATCACATATTGGATGCACAAGATTGGTTAAAAACCCTAATTGGATTAGAATAAGCCTACGGATGACGAAAATGACCTAAATGTTCAACCAATGACACAAAATCACATATTGGATGCACAAGATTGGTTAAAAACCCTAATTGGATTAGAATAAGCCTAGGGAGGACGAAAATGACCTAAATGTTCAACCAATGACACAAAATCAGATATTGGATTCACAAGATTGGTTAAAAACCCTAATTGGATTAGAATAAGCCTAGGGAGGACGAAAATGACCTAAATGTTCAACCAATGACACAAAATCACATATTGGATGCACAAGATTGGTTAAAAACCCTAATTGGATTAGAATAAGCCTAGGGAGGACGAAAATGACCTAAATGTTCAACCAATGACACAAAATGACACAAATTCACATATTGGATGCACAAGATTGGTTAAAAACCCTAATTGGATTAGAATAAGCCTAGGGGGGACGAAAATGACCTAAATGTTCGACCAATGACACAAAATCACATATTGGATGCACAAGATTGGTTAAAAACCCGAATTGGATTAGAATAAGCATAGCGAGGACGAAAATGACCTAAATGTTCAACCAATGACACAAAATCACATATTGGATGCACAAGATTGGTTAAAAACCCTAATTGGATTAGAATAAGCCTAGGGAGGACGAAAATGACCTAAATGTTCAACCAATGACACAAAATCACATATTGGATGCACAAGATTGGTTAAAAACCCTAATTGGATTAGAATAAGCCTAGGGAGGACGAAAATGACCTAAATGTTCAACCAATGACAATAAATCACATATTGGATGCACATGATTGGTTAAAAACCCTAATTGGATTAGAATAAGCCTAGGGACGACGAAAATGACCTAAATGTTCAACCAATGACACAAAATCACATATTGGATGCACAAGATTGGTTAAAAACCCTAATTGGATTAGAATAAGCCTAGGGAGGACGAAAATGACCTAAATGTTCAACCAATGACACAAAACTACATATTGGATGTACAAGATAGGTTAAAAACCCCAGTTGGATTAGAATAAGCCTATGGAGGACGAAAATGACCTAAATGTTCAACCAATGACACAAAATCACATATTGTATGCACAAGATTGGTTAAAAACCCTAATTGGATTAGAATAAGCCTAGGGAGGACGAAAATGACCTAAATGTTCAACCAATGACACAAAACCACATATTGGATGTACAAGATTGGTTAAAAACCCTAATTGGATTAGAATAAGCCTAGGGAGGACGAAAATGACACAAATGTTCAACCAATCACAAAAAATCACATATTGGATGCACAATATTGGTTTAAAACCCTAATTGGATTAGAATAAGCCTAGGGAGGACGAAAATGACCTAAATGTGCAACCAATGACACAAAATCACATATTGGATGCACAAGATTGGTTAAAAACCCTAATTGGATTAGAATAAGCCTAGGAAGGACGAAAATGACCTAAATGTTCAACCAATGACACAAAATCACTTATTGGATGCACAAGATTGGTTAAAAACCCTAATTGGATTAGAATAAGCCTAGGGAGGACGAAAATGACCTAAATGTTCAACCAATGACACAAAATCACCTATTGGATGCACAAGATTGGTTAAAAACCCTATTTGGATTAGAATAAGCCTAGGGAGGACGAAAAATGACCTAAATTTGCAACCAATTACACAAAATAACATATTGGATGCACAAGATTGGTTAAAAACCCTAATTGGATTAAAATAAGCCTAGGGAGAACGAAAATGACCTAAATGTTCAATCAATGACACAAACGCACTTATTGGATGCACAAGATTGGTTAATAACCCTAATTGGATTAGAATAAGTCTGGGGAGGACGAAAATGACCTAAATGTTCAACCAATGACACAAAATCACTTATTGGATGCACAAGATTGGTTAAAAACCCTATTTCGATTAGAATAAGCCTAGGGAGGACAAAAACAACCTAAATGTGCAACCAAAGACACAAAATAACATATTGGATGCACAAGATTGGTTAAAACCCCTAATTGGATTAGAATAAGCCTGTGGAGGACGAAAATGACCTAAATGTTCAACCAATGACACAAAATCACTTATTGGATGCACAAGATCAGTTAAAATCCTTAATTGGATTAGAATAAGCCTAAGGAGGACGCAAATGACCTAAATGTTCAACTAATGACACAAAATCACTTATTGGATGCACAAGATTGGTTAAAAACCCTATTTCGATTAGAATAAGCCGAGGGAGGACAAAAACAACCTAAATGTGCAACCAAAGACACAAAATAACATATTGGATGCACAAGATTGGTTAAAACCCCTAATTGGATTAGAATAAGCCTGTGGAGGACGAAAATGACCTAAATGTTCAACCAATGACACAAAATCACTTATTGGATGCACAAGATTGGTTGAAAACCCTAATTGGATTAGAATAAGCCTAGGGAGGACGAAAAAGACCTAAATGTTCTACCAATGACACAAAATCACTTATTGGATGCACAAGATTGGTTATACGCCCTAATAGGATTAGAATATGCTTAGGGAGGACGAAAATGACCGAAATGTTCAATCAATGACACAAACGCACTTATTGGATGCACAAGATTGATAAAAAAACCCAATTGGATTAGAATAAGTCTAGGGAGGACGAAAATGACCTAAATGTTCAACCAATGACACAAAATCACTTATTGGATGCACAAGATTGGTTAAAATCCCTAATTGGATTAGAATAAGTCTAAGGAGGACGCAAATGACCTAAATGTTCAACCAATGACACAAAGTCACTATCTGGATGCACAAGATTGGTTAAAAACCCTTACTGGATTAGAATAAGCCTAGGGAGGACGAAAAAGACCTAAATGTTCTACCAATGACACAAACTCACTTATTGGATGCACAAGATTGGTTATAAACCCTAATTGGATTAGAATAAGCCTAGGGAGTACGAAAATGACCGAAATGTTCAATCAATGACACAAGCGCACTTATTGGATGCACAAGATTGATTAAAAACCCTAATTGGATTAGAATAAGTTTAGGGAGGACGAAAATGACCTAAATGTTCAACAAATGACACAAAATCACTTATTTGATGCACAAGATCAGTTAAAATCCTTAATTGGATTAGAATAAGCCTAAGGAGGACGCAAATGACCTAAATGTTCAACCAATGACACAAAATCACTTATTGGATGCACAAGATTGGTTAAAAACCCTAATTGGATTAGAATAAGCTTAGGGAGGACGAAAAAGACCTAAATGTTCTACCAATGACACAGAATCACTTATTGGATGCACAAGATTGGTTGAAAACCCTAATTGGATTAGAATAAGCCTAGAGAGGACGAAAAAGACCTAAATGTTCTACCGATGACACAAAATCACTTATTGGATGCACAAGATTGGTTATAAACCCTAATTGGATTAGAATAAGCCTAGGGAGGACGAAAATGACCGAAATGTTCAATCAATGACACAAACGCACTTATTGGATGCACAAGATTGATTAAAAACCCTAATTGGATTAGAATAAGTCTAGGGAGGACGAAAATGACCTAAATGATCAACCAATGACACAAAATCACTTATTGGATGCACAAGATCAGTTAAAATCCTTATTTGGATTAGAATAAGCCTAAGGAGGACGCAAATGACCTAAATGTTCAACCAATGAAACAAAATAACTTATTGGATGCACAAGATTGGTTAAAATCCCTAATTGGATTAGAATACGTCTAAGGAGGACGCAAATGACCTAAATGTTCAACCAATGACACAAAATCACTTATTGGATGCACAAGATTGGTTAAAATCCCTAATTGGATTAGAATAAGCTTAGGGAGGACGAAAAAGACCTAAATGTTCTACCAATGACACAAAATCACTTATTGGATGCACAAGATTGGTTATAAGCCCTAATTGGATTAGAATAAGCTTAGGGAGGACGAAAATGACCGAAATGTTCAATCAATGACACAAACGCACTTATTGGATGCAAAAGATTGATAAAAAACCCTAATTGGATTAGAATAAGTCTAGGGAGGACGAAAATGACCCAAATGATCAACCAATGACACAAAATCACTTATTGGATGCACAAGATTGGTAAAAATCCCTAATTGGATTAGAATAAGTCTAAGGAGGACGCAAATGACCTAAATGTTCAACCAATGACACAAAATCACTTATTGGATGCACAAGATTGGTTAAAATCCCTAATTGGATTAGAATAAGCTTAGGGAGGACGAAAAAGACCTAAATGTTCTACCAATGACACAAAATCACTTATTGGATGCACAAGATTGGTTGAAAACCCTAATTGGATTAGAATAAGCCTAGGGAGGACGAAAAAGACCTAAATGTTCTACCAATGACACAAAATCACTTATTGGATGCACAAGATTGGTTATAAGCCCTAATAGGATTAGAATAAGCTTAGGGAGGACGAAAATGACCGAAATGTTCAATAAATGACACAAACGCACTTATTGGATGCACAAGATTGATAAAAAACCCAATTGGATTAGAATAAGTCTAGGGAGGACGAAAATGACCTAAATGTTCAACCAATGACACAAAATCACTTATTGGATGCACAAGATTGGTTAAAATCCCTAATTGGATTAGAATAAGTTTAAGGAGGACGCAAATGACCTAAATGTTCAACCAATGACACAAAGTCACTATCTGGATGCACAAGATTGGTTAAAAACCCTAACTGGATTAGAATAAGCCTAGGGAGGACGAAAAAGACCTAAATGTTCTACCAATGACACAAACTCACTTATTGGATGCACAAGATTGGTTATAAACCCTAATTGGATTAGAATAAGCCTAGGGAGGACGAAAATGACCGAAATGTTCAATCAATGACACAAGCGCACTTATTGGATGCACAAGATTGATTAAAAACCCTAATTGGATTAGAATAAGTCTAGGGAGGACGAAAATGACCTAAATGTTCAACCAATGACACAAAATCACTTATTGGATGCACAAGATTGGTTAAAAACCCTAATTGGATTAGAATAAGCCTATGGAGGACGAAAATGACCTAAATGTTCAACCAATGACACAAAATCACATATTGGATGCACAAGATTGGTTAAAAACCCTAATTGGATTAGAATGAGCCTAGGGAGGACGAAAATGACCTAAATGTTCAACCAATGACACAAAATCACATATTGGATGCACAAGATTGGTTAAAAACCCTAATTGGATTAGAATAAGCCTAGGGAGGACGAAAATGACCTAAATGTTCAACCAATGACACAAAATGACACAAATTCACATATTGGATGCACAAGATTGGTTAAAAACCCTATTTGGATTAGAATAAGCCTAGGGAGGACGAAAATGACCTAAATGTTCAACCAATGACACAAAATCACATATTGGATGCACAAGATTGGTTAAAAACCCTAATTGGATTAGAATAAGCCTAGGGAGGACAAAAATGACCTAAATGTTCGACCAATGACACAAAATGACACAAAATCACATATTGGATGCACAAGATTGGTTAAAAACCCTAATTGGATTAGAATTAGCCTAGGGAGGACGAAAATGACCTAAATGTTCAACCAATGACACAAAATCACATATTGGATGCACAAGATTGGTTAAAAACCCTAATTGGATTAGAATAAGCCTAGGGAGGACGAAAATGACCTAAATGTTCAACCAATGACACAAAATGACACAAATTCACATATTGGATGCACAAGATTGGTTAAAAACCCTAATTGGATTAGAATAAGCCTAGGGGGGACGAAAATGACCTAAATGTTCGACCAATGACACAAAATCACATATTGGATGCACAAGATTGGTTAAAAACCCGAATTGGATTAGAATAAGCATAGCGAGGACGAAAATGACCTAAATGTTCAACCAATGACACAAAATCACATATTGGATGCACAAGATTGGTTAAAAACCCTAATTGGATTAGAATAAGCCTAGGGAGGACGAAAATGACCTAAATGTTCAACCAATGACACAAAATCACATATTGGATGCACAAGATTGGTTAAAAACCCTAATTGGATTAGAATAAGCCTAGGGAGGACGAAAATGACCTAAATGTTCAACCAATGACAATAAATCACATATTGGATGCACATGATTGGTTAAAAACCCTAATTGGATTAGAATAAGCCTAGGGACGACGAAAATGACCTAAATGTTCAACCAATGACACAAAATCACATATTGGATGCACAAGATTGGTTAAAAACCCTAATTGGATTAGAATAAGCCTAGGGAGGACGAAAATGACCTAAATGTTCAACCAATGACACAAAATCACATATTGGTTGCACAAGATTGGTTAAAAACCCTAATTGGATTAGAATAAGCCTAGGTAGGACGAAAATGACCTAAATGTTCAACCAATGACACAAAATCACATATTGGATGCACAAGATTGGTTAAAAACCCTAATTGGATTAGAATAAGCCTAGGGAGGACGAAAATGACCTAAATGTTCAACCAATGACACAAAATCACACAAAATCACATATTGGATGCACAAGATTGGTTAAAAACCCTAATTGGATTAGAATAAACCTAGGGAGGACAAATATGACCTAAATGTTCAACCAATGACACAAAATCACATATTGGATGCACAAGATTGGTTAAAAACCCTAATTGGATTAGAATAAGCCTAGGGAGGACGAAAATGACCTAAATGTTCAACCAATGACACAAAATGACACAAAATCACATATTGGATGCTCAAGATTGGTTAAAAACCCTAATTGGATTACAATAAGCCTAGGGAGGACGAAAATGACCTAAATGTTCAACCAATGACACAAAATCACATATTGGATGCACAAGATTGGTTAAAAACCCTAATTGGATTAGAATAAGCCTAGGGAGGACGAAAATGACCTAAATGTTCAACCAATGACACAAAATCATCTATTGGATGCACATGATTGGTTAAAAATCCTAATTCGGTTAGAATAAGCCTAGGGATGACGAAAATGACCTAAATGTTCAACTAATGACACAAAATCACTTATTGGATGCATAAGATTGGTTAAAAACCCTAATTGGATTAGAATAAGCCTAGGGAGGACGAAAATGACCTAAATGTTTAACCAATGACACAAAATCACTTATTGGATGCACAAGAGTGGTCAAAAACCCTAATTTGATTAGAATAAGCCTAGGGAAGGACGAAAATGACCTAAATGTTGAACCAATGACATAAAATAACTTATTGGATGCACAAGATTGGTTAAAAACCCTAATTGGATTAGAATAAGTTGAAGGATGACGACAATGACCTAAATGTTGAACCAATGACACAAAATCACATATTGGATGCACAAGATTGGTCAAAAAATCTAATTGGATTAGAATAAGCCTAGGGAAGGACGAAAATGACCTAAATGTTGAACCATTGACACAAAATCACTTATTGGATGCACAAGATTGGTTAAAAACCCTAATTGGATTAGAATAAGCCTAGGGAGGACGAAAATGACCTAAATGTTCAACCAATGACACAAAATCACTTATTGGATGCACAAGATTGGTTAAAATCCCTAATTGGATTAGAATAAGTCTAAGGAGGACGCAAATGACCTAAATGTTCAACCAATGACACAAAGTCACTATCTGGATGCACAAGATTGGTTAAAAACCCTAACTGGATTAGAATAAGCCTAGGGAGGACGAAAAAGACCTAAATGTTCTACCAATGACACAAAATCACTTATTGGATGCACAAGATTGGTTATAAGCCCTAATAGGATTAGAATAAGCTTAGGGAGGACGAAAATGACCGAAATGTTCAATCAATGACACAAACGCACTTATTGGATGCACAAGATTGATAAAAAACCCAATTGGATTAGAATAAGTTTAGGGAGGACGAAAATGACCTAAATGTTCAACCAATGACACAAAATCACTTATTGGATGCACAAGATCAGTTAAAATCCTTAATTGGATTAGAATAAGCCTAAGGAGGACGCAAATGACCTAAATGTTCAACCAATGACACAAAATCACTTATTGGATGCACAAGATTGGTTAAAAACCCTAATTGGATTAGAATAAGCTTAGGGAGGACGAAAAAGACCTAAATGTTCTACCAATGACACAAAATCACTTATTGGATGCACAAGATTGGTTATAAGCCCTAATAGGATTAGAATAAGCTTAGGGAGGACGAAAATGACCGAAATGTTCAATCAATGACACAAACGCACTTATTGGATGCACAAGAATGATAAAAAACCCAATTGGATTAGAATAAGTCTAGGGAGGACGAAAATGACCTAAATGTTCAACCAATGACACAAAATCACTTATTGGATGCACAAGATTGGTTAAAATCCCTAATTGGATTAGAATAAGTTTAAGGAGGACGCAAATGACCTAAATGTTCAACCAATGACACAAAGTCACTATCTGGATGCACAAGATTGGTTAAAAACCCTAACTGGATTAGAATAAGCCTAGGGAGGACGAAAAAGACCTAAATGTTCTACCAATGACACAAACTCACTTATTGGATGCACAAGATTGGTTATAAACCCTAATTGGATTAGAATAAGCCTAGGGAGGACGAAAATGACCGAAATGTTCAATCAATGACACAAGCGCACTTATTGGATGCACAAGATTGATTAAAAACCCTAATTGGATTAGAATAAGTTTAGGGAGGACGAAAATGACCTAAATGTTCAACAAATGACACAAAATCACTTATTTGATGCACAAGATCAGTTAAAATCCTTAATTGGATTAGAATAAGCCTAAGGAGGACGCAAATGACCTAAATGTTCAACCAATGACACAAAATCACTTATTGGATGCACAAGATTGGTTAAAAACCCTAATTGGATTAGAATAAGCTTAGGGAGGACGAAAAAGACCTAAATGTTCTACCAATGACACAGAATCACTTATTGGATGCACAAGATTGGTTGAAAACCCTAATTGGATTAGAATAAGCCTAGAGAGGACGAAAAAGACCTAAATGTTCTACCGATGACACAAAATCACTTATTGGATGCACAAGATTGGTTATAAACCCTAATTGGATTAGAATAAGCCTAGGGAGGACGAAAATGACCGAAATGTTCAATCAATGACACAAACGCACTTATTGGATGCACAAGATTGATTAAAAACCCTAATTGGATTAGAATAAGTCTAGGGAGGACGAAAATGACCTAAATGATCAACCAATGACACAAAATCACTTATTGGATGCACAAGATCAGTTAAAATCCTTATTTGGATTAGAATAAGCCTAAGGAGGACGCAAATGACCTAAATGTTCAACCAATGAAACAAAATAACTTATTGGATGCACAAGATTGGTTAAAATCCCTAATTGGATTAGAATACGTCTAAGGAGGACGCAAATGACCTAAATGTTCAACCAATGACACAAAATCACTTATTGGATGCACAAGATTGGTTAAAATCCCTAATTGGATTAGAATAAGCTTAGGGAGGACGAAAAAGACCTAAATGTTCTACCAATGACACAAAATCACTTATTGGATGCACAAGATTGGTTATAAGCCCTAATTGGATTAGAATAAGCTTAGGGAGGACGAAAATGACCGAAATGTTCAATCAATGACACAAACGCACTTATTGGATGCAAAAGATTGATAAAAAACCCTAATTGGATTAGAATAAGTCTAGGGAGGACGAAAATGACCCAAATGATCAACCAATGACACAAAATCACTTATTGGATGCACAAGATTGGTAAAAATCCCTAATTGGATTAGAATAAGTCTAAGGAGGACGCAAATGACCTAAATGTTCAACCAATGACACAAAATCACTTATTGGATGCACAAGATTGGTTAAAATCCCTAATTGGATTAGAATAAGCTTAGGGAGGACGAAAAAGACCTAAATGTTCTACCAATGACACAAAATCACTTATTGGATGCACAAGATTGGTTGAAAACCCTAATTGGATTAGAATAAGCCTAGGGAGGACGAAAAAGACCTAAATGTTCTACCAATGACACAAAATCACTTATTGGATGCACAAGATTGGTTATAAGCCCTAATAGGATTAGAATAAGCTTAGGGAGGACGAAAATGACCGAAATGTTCAATAAATGACACAAACGCACTTATTGGATGCACAAGATTGATAAAAAACCCAATTGGATTAGAATAAGTCTAGGGAGGACGAAAATGACCTAAATGTTCAACCAATGACACAAAATCACTTATTGGATGCACAAGATTGGTTAAAATCCCTAATTGGATTAGAATAAGTCTAAGGAGGACGCAAATGACCTAAATGTTCAACCAATGACACAAAATTACTTATTGGATGCACAAGATTGGTTAAAAACCCTAATTGGATTAGAATAAGCCTAGGGAGGACGAAAAAGACCTAAATGTTCTACCAATGACACAAAATAACATATTGGATGCACAAGATTGGTTAAAAACCCTAATTGGATTAAAAAAAGCCTAGGGAGGACGAAAATGACCTAAATGTTCAATCAATGACACAAACGCACTTATTGGATGCATAAGATTGGTTAATAACCCTAATTGGATTAGAATAAGTCTAGGGAGGACGAAAATGACCTAAATGTTCAACCAATGACACAAAATCACTTATTGGATGCACAAGATTGGTTAAAAACCCTATTTCGATTAGAATAAGCCTAGGGAGGACAAAAACGACCTAAATGTGCAACTAATGACACAAAATAACATATTGGATGCACAAGATTGGTTAAAACCCCTAATTGGATTAGAATAAGCCTGCGGAGGACGAAAATGACCTAAATGTTCAACCAATGACACAAAATCACTTATTGGATGCACAAGATTGGTTGAAAACCCTAATTGGATTAGAATAAGCCTAGGGAGGACGAAAAAGACCTAAATGTTCTACCAATGACACAAAATCACTTATTGGATGCACAAGATTGGTTATAAACCCTAATTGGATTAGAATAAGCTTAGGGAGGACGAAAATGACTGAAATGTTCAATCAATCACACAAACGCACTTATTGGATGCACAAGATTGATTAAAAACCCTAATTGGATTAGAATAAGTCTAGGGAGGACGAAAATGACCTAAATGTTCAACCAATGACACAAAATCACTTATTGGATGCACAAGATTGGTTAAAATCCCTAATTGGATTAGAATAAGTCTAAGGAGGACGCAAAAGACCTAAATGTTCAACCAATGACACAAAATCACTTATTGGATGCACAAGATTGGTTGAAAACCCTAATTGGATTAGAATAAGCCTAGGGAGGACGAAAAAGACCTAAATGTTCTACCAATGACACAAAATCACTTATTGGATGCACAAGATTGGTTATAAACCCTAATTGGATTAGAATAAGCCTAGGGAGGACGAAAATGACCTAAATGTTCAACCAATGACACAAAATCACTTATTGGATGCACAAGATTGGTTAAAAACCCTAATTGGATTAGAATAAGCCTAGGGAGGACGAAAAAGACCTAAATGTTCTACCAATGACACAAAATCACTTATTGGATGCACAAGATTGGTTAAAAACTCTAATTGTATTAGAATAAGCCTAGGGAGGACGAAAATGACCTAAATGTTCAACCAATGCAACAAAATCACCTATTGGATGCACAAGATTGGTTAAAAACCCTATTTGGATTAGAATAAGCCTAGGGAGGACGAAAAATGACCTAAATTTGCAACCAATTACACAAAATAACGTATTGGATGCACAAGATTGGTTAAAAACCCTAATTGGATTAAAATAAGCCTAGGGAGGACGAAAATGACCTAAATGTTCAATCAATGACACAAACGCACTTATTGGATGCACAAGATTGGTTAATAACCCTAATTGGATTAGAATAAGTCTGGGGAGGACGAAAATGACCTAAATGTTCAACCAATGACACAAAATCACTTATTGGATGCACAAGATTGGTTAAAAACCCTATTTCGATTAGAATAAGCCTAGGGAGGACAAAAACAACCTAAATGTGCAACCAAAGACACAAAATAACATATTGGATGCACAAGATTGGTTAAAACCCCTAATTGGATTAGAATAAGCCTGTGGAGGACGAAAATGACCTAAATGTTCAACCAATGACACAAAATCACTTATTGGATGCACAAGATCAGTTAAAATCCTTAATTGGATTAGAATAAGCGTAAGGAGGACGCAAATGACCTAAATGTTCAACTAATGACACAAAATCACTTATTGGATGCACAACATTGGTTAAAAACCCTAATTGGATTAGAATAAGCCTAGGGAGGACGAAAAAGACCTAAATGTTCTACAAATGACACAAAATCACTTATTGGATGCACAAGATTGGTTAAAAACTCTAATTGTATTAGAATAAGCCTAGGGAGGACGAAAATGACCTAAATGTTCAACCAATGACACAAAATCACTTATTGGATGCACAAGATTGGTTAAAATCCCTAATTGGATTAGAATAAGTCTAAGGAGGACGCAAATGACCTAAATGTTCAACCAATGACACAAAGTCACTATCTGGATGCAAAAGATTGGTTAATAACCCTAATTGGATTAGAATAAGTCTGGGGAGGACGAAAATGACCTAAATGTTCAACCAATGACACAAAATCACTTATTGGATGCACAAGATTGGTTAAAAACCCTATTTCGATTAGAATAAGCCGAGGGAGGAAAAAAACAACCTAAATGTGCAACCAAAGACACAAAATAACATAATGGATGCACAAGATTGGTTAAAACCCCTAATTGGATTAGAATAAGCCTGTGGAGGACGAAAATGACCTAAATGTTCAACTAATGACACAAAATCACTTATTGGATGCACAAGATTGGTTGAAAACCCTAATTGGATTAGAATAAGCCTAGGGAGGACGAAAAAGACCTAAATGTTCTACCAATGACACAAAATCACTTATTGGATGCACAAGATTGGTTATAAGCCCTAATAGGATTAGAATAAGCTTAGGGAGGACGAAAATGACCGAAATGTTCAATAAATGACACAAACACACTTATTGGATGCACAAGATTGATAAAAAACCCAATTGGATTAGAATAAGTCTAGGGAGGACGAAAATGACCTAAATGTTCAACCAATGACACAAAATCACTTATTGGATGCACAAGATTGGTTAAAATCCCTAATTGGATTAGAATAAGTCTAAGGAGGACGCAAATGACCTAAATGTTCAACCAATGACACAAAGTCACTATCTGGATGCACAAGATTGGTTAAAAACCCTAACTGGATTAGAATAAGCCTAGGGAGGACGAAAAAGACCTAAATGTTCTACCAATGACACAAAATCACTTATTGGATGCACAAGATTGGTTATAAACCCTAATTGGATTAGAATAAGCCTAGGGAGGACGAAAATGACCGAAATGTTCAACCAATGACACAAACGCACTTATTGGATGCACAAGATTGGTTAAAAATCCTAATTGGATTAGAATAAGCCTATGGAGGACGAAAATGACCTAAATATTCAACAATGACACAAAATCACTGATTGGATGCACAATATTTGTTAAAAACCCAAATTGGATTAGAATAAGCCTAGGGAGGACGAAAATGACCTAAATGATCAACCAATGACACAAAATCACTTATTGGATGCACAAGATTGGTTAAAATCCCTAATTGGATTAGAATAAGCCTAGGGAGGACGAAAAAGACCTAAATTTTCTACCAATGACACAAAATCACTTATTGGATCCACAAGATTGGTTAAAAACCCTAATTGGATTAGAATAAGCCTAGGGAGGACGAAAATGACCTAAATGTTCAACCAATGACACAAAATCACTTATTGGATGCACAAGATTGGTTAAAAACCCTAATTGGATTAGAATAAGTCTAGGTTGGACGAAAATGACCTAAATGTTTAACCAATGACACAAAATCACTTAATGGATTGACAAGATTGGTTAAAAACCCTAATTGGATTAGAATAAGTCGAAGGATAACGAACATGACCTAAATGTTAAACCAATGACACAAAATCACTTATTGGATGCATAAGATTGGTTAAAAACCCTAATTGGATTAGAATAAGCCTAGGGGGACGAAAATGACCTAAATGTTAACTTGATGACACAAAATTACCTATTGGATGCACAAGATTGGTTAAAAACCCTAATTGGATTAGAATAAGCCTAGGGAGGACGAAAATGACCTAAATGTTCAACCAATGACACAAAATCACTTATTGGATGCACAAGATTGGTTAAAAACCCTATTTCGATTAGAATAAGCCTAGGGAGGACAAAAACAACCTAAATGTGCAACCAAAGACACAAAATAACATATTGGATGCACAAGATTGGTTAAAACCCCTAATTGGATTAGAATAAGCCTGTGGAGGACGAAAATGACCTAAATGTTCAACCAATGACACAAAATCACTTATTGGATGCACAAGATTGGTTAAAAACCCTAATTGGATTAGAATAAGCCTAGGGAGGACGAAAAAGACCTAAATGTTCTACCAATGACACAAAATCACTTATTGGATGCACAAGATTGGTTAAAAACCCTAATTGGATTAGAATAAGCCTAGGGAGGACGAAAATGACCTAAATGTTCAACCGATGACACAAAATCACTTATTGGATGCACAAGATTGGTTAAAATCCCTAATTGGATTTGAATAAGCCTAAGGAGGACGCAAATGACTTAAATGTTCAACCAATGAAACAAAATCACTTATTGGATGCACAAGATTGGTTAAAAACCCTATTTCGATTATAATAAGCCTAGGGAGGACGAAAACGACCTTAATGTTCTACCAATGACACAAAATAACATATTGGATGCACAAGATTGGTTAAAAACCCTAATTGGATTGGAATAAGCCTAGGGAGGACGAAAATGATCTAAATGTTCTACCAATGACACAAAATCACTTATTGGATGCACAAGATTGGTTAAAATCTCTAATTGTATTAGAATAAGCCTAGGGAGGACGAAAATGACCTAAATGTTCAACCAATGACACAAAATCACTTATTGGATGCACAAGATTGGTTAGAAACCCTATTTGGATTAGAATAAGCCTAGGGAGGTCGAAAATGACCTAAATGTTCAATCAATGACAAAAAAGCACTTATTGGATGCACAAGATTGGTTATAAACCCTAATTGGTTTAGAATAAGTCTAGGGAGGACGAAAATAACCTAAATGTTCAACCAATGACAAAAAACCACTTATTGGATGCACAAGATTGGTTAAAATCCCTAATTGGATTAGAATAAGCCTAAGGAGGACGCAAATGACCTAAATGTTCAACCAATGACACAAAATCAGTTATTGGATGCACAAGATTGCTTAAAAACCCTAATTGGATTAGAATAAGTCTAGGGAGGACGAAAAAGACCTAAATGATCTACCAATGACAAAAAATCACTTATTGGATGCACAAGATTTGTTATAAACCCTAATTGGATTAGAATAAGCCTAGGGAGGACGAAAATGACCGAAATGTTCAATCAATGACACAAGCGCACTTATTGGATGCACAAGGTTGATTAAAAACCCAAATTGGATTAGAATAAGTCTAGGCAGGACGTAAATAAACTAAATGTTCATCCAATGACTCAAAATCACTTATTGGATGCACAAGATTGGTTAAAATCCCTAATTGGATTAGAATAAGCCTAAGGAGGACGCAAATAACCTAAATGTTCAACCAATGACACAAAATCACTTATTGGATGCACAAGATTGGTTAAAAACCCTAATTGGATTAGAATAAGCCTAGGGAGGACGAAAAAGACCTAAATGTTCTACCAATGACACAAAATCACTTATTGGATGCACAAGATTGGTTATAAGCCCTAATAGGATTAGAATAAGCTTAGGGAGGACGAAAATGACCGAAATGTTCAATCAATGACACAAACGCACTTATTGGATGCACAAGAATGATAAAAAACCCAATTGGATTAGAATAAGTCTAGGGAGGACGAAAATGACCTAAATGTTCAACCAATGACACAAAATCACTTATTGGATGCACAAGATTGGTTAAAATCCCTAATTGGATTAGAATAAGTTTAAGGAGGACGCAAATGACCTAAATGTTCAACCAATGACACAAAGTCACTATCTGGATGCACAAGATTGGTTAAAAACCCTAACTGGATTAGAATAAGCCTAGGGAGGACGAAAAAGACCTAAATGTTCTACCAATGACACAAACTCACTTATTGGATGCACAAGATTGGTTATAAACCCTAATTGGATTAGAATAAGCCTAGGGAGGACGAAAATGACCGAAATGTTCAATCAATGACACAAGCGCACTTATTGGATGCACAAGATTGATTAAAAACCCTAATTGGATTAGAATAAGTCTAGGGAGGACGAAAATGACCTAAATGTTCAACCAATGACACAAAATCACTTATTGGATGCACAAGATTGGTTAAAAACCCTAATTGGATTAGAATAAGCTTAGGGAGGACGAAAAAGACCTAAATGTTCTACCAATGACACAAAATCACTTATTGGATGCACAAGATTGGTTATAAACCCTATTTGGATTAGAATAAGCCTAGGGAGGACGAAAATTACCGAAATGTTCAATCAATGACACAAGCGCACTTATTGGATGCACAAGATTGATTAAAAACCCTAATTGGATTAGAATAAGTCTAGGGAGGACGAAAATGACCTATATGTTCAACCAATGACACAAAATCACTTATTGGATGCACAAGATTGGTTAAAATCCCTAATTGGATTAGAATAAGCCTAAGGAGGACGCAAATGACCTAAATGTTCAACCAATGACACAAAATCACTTATTGGATGCACAAGATTGGTTAAAAACCCTAATTGGATTAGAATAAGCTTAGGGAGGACGAAAAAGACCTAAATGTTCTACCAATGACACAAAATCACTTATTGGATGCACAAGATTGGTTATAAACCCTAATTGGATTAGAATAAGCCTAGGGAGGACGAAAATGACCGAAATGTTCAATCAATGACACAAACGCACTTATTGGATGCACAAGATTGATTAAAAACCCTAATTGAATTAGAATAAGTCTAGGGAGGACGAAAATGACCTAAATGTTCAACCAATGACACAAAATCACTTATTGGATGCACAAGATTGGTTAAAATCCCTAATTGGATTAGAATAAGTCTAAGGAGGACGCAAAAGACCTAAATGTTCAACCAATGACACAAAATCACTTATTGGATGCACAAGATTGGTTAAAAACCCTAATTGGATTAGAATAAGCCTAGGGAGGACGAAAAAGACCTAAATGTTCTACCAATGACACAAAATCACTTATTGGATGCACAAGATTGGTTATAAACCCTAATTGGATTAGAATAAGCCTAGGGAGGACGAAAATGACCTAAATGTTCAATCAATGACACAAACGCACTTATTGGATGCACAAGATTGGTTAATAACCCTAATTGGATTAGAATAAGTCTGGGGAGGACGAAAATGACTTAAATGTTCAACCAATGACACAAAATCACTTATTGCATGCACAAGATTGGTTAAAAACCCTATTTCGATTAGAATAAGCCTAGGGAGGACAAAAACAACCTAAATGTGCAACCAATTACACAAAATAACATATTGGATGCACAAGATTGGTTAAAACCCCTAATTGGATTAGAATAAGCCTGTGGAGGACGAAAATGACCTAAATGTTCAACCAATGACACAAAATCACTTATTGGATGCACAAGATTGGTTGAAAAACCTAATTGGATTAGAATAAGCCTAGGGAGGACGAAAAAGACCTAAATATTCTACCAATGACACAAAATCACTTATTGGATGAACTAGATTGGTTATAAACCCTAATTGGATTAGAATAAGCCTAGGGAGGACGAAAATGACCGAAATGTTCAATCAATGACACAAACGCACTTATTGGATGCACAAGATTGATTAAAAACCCTAATTGGATTAGAATAAGTCTAGGGAGGACGAAAATGACCTAAATGATCAACCAATGATACAAAATCACTTATTGGATGCACAAGATCAGTTAAAATCCTTAATTGGATTAGAATAAGCCTAAGGAGGACGGAAATGACCTAAATGTTCAACCAATGACACAAAATCACTTATTGGATGCACAAGATTGGTTAAAAAACCTAATTGGATTAGAATAAGCCTAGGGAGGACGAAAAAGACCTAAATGTTCTACCAATGACACAAAATCACTTATTGGATGCACAAGATTCGTTAAAAACTCTAATTGTAGTAGAATAAGCATAGGGAGGACGAAAATGACCTAAATGTTCAACCAATGAAACAAAATCACCTATTGGATGCACAAGATTGGTTAAAAACCCTATTTGGATTAGAATAAGCCTAGGGAGGACGAAAAATGACCTAAATTTGCAACCAATTACACAAAATAACGTATTGGATGCACAAGATTGGTTAAAAACCCTAATTGGATTAAAATAAGCCTAGGGAGGACGAAAATGACCTAAATGTTCAATCAATGACACAAACGCACTTATTGGATGCACAAGATTGGTTAATAACCCTAATTGGATTAGAATAAGTCTGGGGAGGACGAAAATGACCTAAATGTTCAACCAATGACACAAAATCACTTATTGGATGCACAAGATTGGTTAAAAACCCTATTTCGATTAGAATAAGCCTAGGGAGGACAAAAACAACCTAAATGTGCAACCAAAGACACAAAATAACATATTGGATGCACAAGATTGGTTAAAACCCCTAATTGGATTAGAATAAGCCTGTGGAAGACGAAAATGACCTAAATGTTCAACCAATGACACAAAATCACTTATTGGATGCACAAGATCAGTTAAAATCCTTAATTGGATTAGAATAAGCGTAAGGAGGACGCAAATGACCTAAATGTTCAACTAATGACACAAAATCACTTATTGGATGCACAACATTGGTTAAAAACCCTAATTGGATTAGAATAAGCCTAGGGAGGACGAAAAAGACCTAAATGTTCTACAAATGACACAAAATCACTTATTGGATGCACAAGATTGGTTAAAAACTCTAATTGTATTAGAATAAGCCTAGGGAGGACGAAAATGACCTAAATGTTCAACCAATGACACAAAATCACTTATTGGATGCACAAGATTGGTTAAAATCCCTAATTGGATTAGAATAAGTCTAAGGAGGACGCAAATGACCTAAATGTTCAACCAATGACACAAAGTCACTATCTGGATGCAAAAGATTGGTTAATAACCCTAATTGGATTAGAATAAGTCTGGGGAGGACGAAAATGACCTAAATGTTCAACCAATGACACAAAATCACTTATTGGATGCACAAGATTGGTTAAAAACCCTATTTCGATTAGAATAAGCCGAGGGAGGACAAAAACAACCTAAATGTGCAACCAAAGACACAAAATAACATAATGGATGCACAAGATTGGTTAAAACCCCTAATTGGATTAGAATAAGCCTGTGGAGGACGAAAATGACCTAAATGTTCAACTAATGACACAAAATCACTTATTGGATGCACAAGATTGGTTGAAAACCCTAATTGGATTAGAATAAGCCTAGGGAGGACGAAAAAGACCTAAATGTTCTACCAATGACACAAAATCACTTATTGGATGCACAAGATTGGTTATAAGCCCTAATAGGATTAGAATAAGCTTAGGGAGGACGAAAATGACCGAAATGTTCAATAAATGACACAAAC
>JBBPBQ010000008.1:31716363-31746278 GCA_037974755.1 Cicer yamashitae | reverse complement strand
ACCAATGACACAAAATCACTTATTGGATGCACAAGATTGGTTATAAACCCTAATTGGATTAGAATAAGCCTAGGGAGGACGAAAATGACCTAAATGTGCAAACCAATGACACAAAATAACATATTGGATGCACAAGATTGGTGAAAACCCCTGATTGGATTAGAATAAGCCTATGGAGGACGAAAATGACCTAAATGTTCAACCAATGACACAAAATCACTTATTGGATGCACAAGATTGGTTAAAAACCCTAATTGGATTAGAATAAGCCTATGGAGGACGAAAATGACCTAAATGTTCAACAATGACACAAAATCATTTATTGGATGCACAGGATTGGTTAAAAACCCTAATTCGATTAGAATAAGACTAGGGAGGACGAAAAAGACCTAAATGTTCTACCAATGACACAAAATCACTTATTGGATGCACAAGATTGGTTATAAACCCTAATTGGATTAGAATAAGCCTAGGGAGGACGAAAATGACCGAAATGTTCAATCAATGACACAAACGCATTTATTGGATGCACAAGATTGATTAAAAACCTTAATTGGATTAGAATAATTCTAGGGAGGACGAAAACGACCTAAATGTTCAACCAATGACACAAAATCACTTATTGGATGCACAAGATTGGTTAAAAACCCTATTTCGATTAGAATAAGCCTAAGGAGGACGCAAATGACCTAAATGTTCAACCAATGACATAAAATCACTTATTGGATGCACAAGATTGGTTAAAAACTCTAATTGGATTAGAATAAGCCTAGGGAGGACGAAAATGACCTAAATGTTCAACCAATGACACAAAATCACTTATTGGATGCACAAGATTGGTTAAAAACCCTAATTGGTTTAGAATAAGCCTAGGGCGGTTGAAAATGACCCAAATGTTCAACCAATGACACAAAATCAATAATTGGATGAACAAGATTGGTTAAAAACCCTATTTCGATTAGAATAAGCCTAGGGAGGACAAAAACGACCTAAATGTTCAACCAATGACACAAAATCACTTATTGGATGCACAACATTGGTTAAAAACCCTAATTGGATTAGAATAAGCCTAGGGAGGACGAAAAAGACCTAAATGTTCTACCAATGACACAAAATCACTTATTGGATGCACAAGATTGGTTATAAACCCTAATTGGATTAGAATAAGCCTAGGGAGGACGAAAATGACCTAAATGTTCAACCGATGACACAAAATCACTTATTGGATGCACAAGATTGGTTAAAATCCCTAATTGGATTTGAATAAGCCTAAGGAGGACGCAAATGACTTAAATGTTCAACCAATGAAACAAAATCACTTATTGGATGCACAAGATTTTCTAAAAACCCTATTTCGATTATAATAAGCCTAGGGGGGACGAAAAAGACCTAAATGTTCTACCAATGACACAAAATCACTGATTGGATGCACAAGATTGGTTTAAAACCCTAATTGGATTAGAATAAGCCTAGGGAGGACGAAAATGATCTACATGTTCTACCAATGACACAAAATCACTTATTGCATGCACAAGATTGGTTAAAATCTCTGATTGTATTAGAATAAGCCTAGGGAGGACGGAAATGACCTAAATGTTCAACCAATGACAAAAAATCACTTATTGGATGCACAAGATTGGTTAAATACCCTAATTGGTTTAGAATAAGCCTAGGGCGGTTGAAAATGACTCAAATGTTCAACCAATGACACAAAATCACTAATTGGATGAACAAGATTGGTTAAAAACCCTATTTCGATTAGAATAAGCCTAGGGAGGACAAAAACGACCTAAATGTGCAAACCAATGACACAAAGTAACATATTGGATGCACAGGATTGGTTAAAATCCCTAATTGGATTAGAATAAGCCTAAGGAAAACGCAAATGACCTAAATGTTCAACTAATGACACAAAATCACTTATTGGATGCACAAGATTGGTTAAAAACCCTATTTCGATTAGAATAAGCCAAAGGAGGACGCAAATGACCTAAATGTTCAACCAATGACACACAATCACTTATTGGATGCACAAGATTGGTTAAAAACCCTAATTGGATTAGAATAAGCCTAGCGAGGACGAAAATGACCTAAATGTTCAACCAATGACACAAAATCACTTATTGGATGCACAAGATTGGTTAAAATCCCTAATTGGATTTGAATAAGCCTAAGGAGGACGCAAATGACTTAAATGTTCAACCAATGAAACAAAATCACTTATTGGATGCACAAGATTGGTTAAAAACCCTATTTCGATTATAATAAGCCTAGGGAGGACGAAAACGACCTTAATGTTCTACCAATGACACAAAATAACATATTGGATGCACAAGATTGGTTAAAAACCCTAATTGGATTGGAATAAGCCTAGGGAGGACGAAAATGATCTAAATGTTCTACCAATGACACAAAATCACTTATTGGATGCACAAGATTGGTTAAAATCTCTAATTGTATTAGAATAAGCCTAGGGAGGACGAAAATGACCTAAATGTTCAACCAATGACACAAAATCACTTATTGGATGCACAAGATTGGTTAGAAACCCTATTTGGATTAGAATAAGCCTAGGGAGGACGAAAAATGACCTAAATTTGCAACCAATTACACAAAATAACATATTGGATGCTCAAGATTGGTTAAAAACCCTAATTGGATTAAAATAAGCCTAGGGAGGTCGAAAATGACCTAAATGTTCAATCAATGACAAAAAAGCACTTATTGGATGCACAAGATTGGTTAAAAACCCTAATTGGATTAGAATAAGTCTAGGGAGGACAAAAATAACCTAAATGTTCAACCAATGACACAAAATCACTTATTGGATGCACAAGATTGGTTAAAATCCCTAATTGGATTAGAATAAGCCTAAGGAGGACGCAAATGACCTAAATGTTCAACCAATGACACAAAATAACATATTGGATGCACAAGATTGGTTAAAAACCCTAATTGGATTAGAATAAGCCTAGGGAGGACGAAAATGACCGAAATGTTCAATCAATGACACAAACGCATTTATTGGATGCACAAGATTGATTAAAAACCTTAATTGGATTAGAATAAGTCTAGGGAGGACGAAAATGACCTAAATGTGCAAACCAATGACACAAAATAACATATTGGATGCACAGGATTGGTTAAAATCCCTAATTGGATTAGAATAAGCCTAAGGAAGACGCAAATGACCTAAATGTTCAACGAATGACTCAAAATCACTTATTGGATGCACAAGATTGGTTAAAATCCCTAATTGGATTAGAATAAGCCTAAGGAGGATGCAAAAGACCTAAATGTTCAACCAATGACACAAAATCACTTATTGGATGCACAAGATTGGTTAAAACCCCTAATTGGATTAGAGTAACCCTATGGAGGACGAAAATGACCTAAATGTTCAACCAATGACACAAAACCATTTATTGGATGCACAAGATTGGTTAAAAACCCTAATTGGATTAGAATAAGCCTAGGGAGGACAAAAACGACCGAAATGTTCAATCAATGACACAAACGCATTTATTGGATGCACAAGATTGATTAAAAACCTAAATTGGATTAGAATAAGTCTAGGGAGGACGAAAATGACCTAAATGTGCAAACCAATGACACAAAATAACATATTGGATGCACAGGATTGGTTAAAATCCCTAATTGGATTAGAATAAGCCTAAGGAAGACGCAAATGACCTAAATGTTCAACCAATGACTCAAAATCACTTATTGGATGCACAAGATTGGTTAAAATCCCTAATTGGATTAGAATAAGCCTAAGGAGGATGCAAAAGACCTAAATGTTCAACCAATGACACAAAATCACTTATTGGATGCACAAGATTGGTTAAAAACCCTAATTGGATTAGAATAAGCCTAGGGAGGACGAAAAAGACCTAAATGTTCTACCAATGACACAAAATCACTTATTGGATGCACAAGATTGGTTATAAACCCTAATTGGATTAGAATAAGTCTAAGGAGGACGCAAATGACCTAAATGTTCAACCAATGACACAAAATCACTTATTGGATGCACAAGATTGTTTAAAAACCCTATTTCGATTAGAATAAGCCTAGGGAGGACCAAAACGACCTTAATGTTTAACCAATGACACAAAATAACATATTGGATGCAAAAGATTGGTTAAAATCCCTAATTGGATTAGAATAAGCCTAGGGAGGAAGAAAATGACCTAAATGTTCAGCCAATGACACAAAATCACTTATTGGATGCACAAGATTGGTTAAAATCCCTAATTGGATTAGAATAAGCCTAAGGAAGACGCAAATGACCTAAATGTTCAACCAATGACACAAAATCACTTATTGGATGCACAAGATTGGTTAAATACCCTATTTCGGTTAGAATAAGCCTAAGGAGGACGCAAATGACCTAAATGTTCAACCAATGACACACAATCACTGATTGGATGCACAAGATTGGTTTAAAACCCTAATTGGATTAGAATAAGCCTAGGGAGGACGAAAAAGACCTAAATGTTCTACCAATGACACAAAATCACTTATGGGATGCACAAGATTGGTTATAAACCCTAATTGGATTAGAATAAGCCTAGGTAGGACGAAAATGACCTAAATGTTCAACCAATGACACAAAATCACTTATTGGATGCACAAGATTGGTTAAAATCCCTAATTATATTTGAATAAGCCTAAGGAGGACGCAAATGACTTAAATGTTCAACCAATGAAACAAAATCACTTATTGGATGCACAAGATTGGTTAAAAACCCTATTTCGATTACAATAAGCCTAGGGAGGACGAAAACGACCTTAATGTTCAACCAATGATACAAAATAACATATTGGATGCACAAGATTGGTTAAAAACCCTAATTGGATTGAAATAAGCCTAGGGAGGACGAAAATGATCTAAATGTTCTACCAATGACACAAAATCACTTATTTGATGCACAAGATTGTTTAAAATCTCTAATTGTATTAGAATAAGCCTAGGGAGGACGAAAATGACCTAAATGTTCAACCAATGACACAAAATCACTTATTGGATGCACAAGATTGGTTAAAAACCCTAATTGGATTAGAATAAGTCTAGGGAGGACGAAAAAGACCTAAATGTTCTACCAATGACACAAAATAACATATTGGATGCACAAGATTGGTTAAGAACCCTAATTGGATTGAAATAAGCCTAGGGAGGACGAAAATGATCTAAATGTTCTACCAATGACACAAAATAACTTATTCGATGCACAAGATTGGTTAAAAACCCTAATTGGATTAAAATAAGCCTAGGGAGGTCGAAAATGACCTAAATGTTCAATCAATGACAAAAAAGCACTTATTGGATGCACAAGATTGGTTATAAACCCTAATTGGTTTAGAATAAGTCTAGGGAGGACGAAAATAACCTAAATGTTCAACCAATGACAAAAAACCACTTATTGGATGCACAAGATTGGTTAAAATCCCTAATTGGATTAGAATAAGCCTAAGGAGGACGTAAATGACCTAAATGTTCAACCAATGACACAAAATCAGTTATTGGATGCACAAGATTGCTTAAAAACCCTAATTGGATTAGAATAAGTCTAGGGAGGACGAAAAAGACCTAAATGATCTACCAATGACAAAAAATCACTTATTGGATGCACAAGATTTGTTATAAACCCTAATTGGATTAGAATAAGCCTAGGGAGGACGAAAATGACCGAAATGTTCAATCAATGACACAAGCGCACTTATTGGATGCACAAGGTTGATTAAAAACCCAAATTGGATTAGAATAAGTCTAGGCAGGACGTAAATAAACTAAATGTTCATCCAATGACACAAAATCACTTATTGGATGCACAAGATTGGTTAAAATCCCTAATTGGATTAGAATAAGCCTAAGGAGGACGCAAATAACCTAAATGTTCAACCAATGACACAAAATCACTTATTGGATGCACAAGATTGTTTAAAATCCCTAATTGGATTAGAATAAGCCTAAGGAGGACGCAAATGACCTAAATGTTCAACCAATGACACAAAATCACTTATTGGATGCACATGATTGTTTAAAAACCCTATTTCGATTATAATAAGCCTAGGGAGGACGAAAACGACCTTAATGTTCAACCAATGACACAAAATAACATATTGGAATCACAAGATTGGTTAAAAACCCTAATTGGATTTGAATAAGCCTAGGGAGGACGAAAATGATCTAAATGTTTTACCAATGACACAAAATCACTTATTAGATGCACAAGATTGGTTAAAATCTCTAATTGTATTAGAATAAGCCTAGGGAGGACGAAAATGACCTAAATGTTCAACCAATGACACAAAATCACTTATTGGATGCACAAGATTGGTTAGAAACCCTATTTGGATTAGAATAAGCCTAGGGAGGACGAAAAATGACCTAAATTTGCAACAAATTACACAAAATAACATATTGGATGCTCAAGATTGGTTAAAAACCCTAATTGGATTAAAATAAGCCTAGGGAGGTCGAAAATGACCTAAATGTTCAATCAATGACAAAAAAGCACTTATTGGATGCACAAGATTGGTTAAAAACCCTAATTGGATTAGAATAAGTCTAGGGAGGACAAAAATAACCTAAATGTTCAACCAATGACACAAAATCACTTATTGGATGCACAAGATTGGTTAAAATCCCTAATTGGATTAGAATAAGCCTAAGGAGGACGCAAATGACCTAAATGTTCAACCAATGACACAAAATAACATATTGGATGCACAAGATTGGTTAAAAACCCTAATTGGATTAGAATAAGCCTAGGGAGGACGAAAATGACCGAAATGTTCAATCAATGACACAAACGCATTTATTGGATGCACAAGATTGATTAAAAACCTTAATTGGATTAGAATAAGTCTAGGGAGGACGAAAATGACCTAAATGTGCAAACCAATGACACAAAATAACATATTGGATGCACAGGATTGGTTAAAATCCCTAATTGGATTAGAATAAGCCTAAGGAAGACGCAAATGACCTAAATGTTCAACGAATGACTCAAAATCACTTATTGGATGCACAAGATTGGTTAAAATCCCTAATTGGATTAGAATAAGCCTAAGGAGGATGCAAAAGACCTAAATGTTCAACCAATGACACAAAATCACTTATTGGATGCACAAGATTGGTTAAAACCCCTAATTGGATTAGAGTAACCCTATGGAGGACGAAAATGACCTAAATGTTCAACCAATGACACAAAACCATTTATTGGATGCACAAGATTGGTTAAAAACCCTAATTGGATTAGAATAAGCCTAGGGAGGACAAAAACGACCGAAATGTTCAATCAATGACACAAACGCATTTATTGGATGCACAAGATTGATTAAAAACCTAAATTGGATTAGAATAAGTCTAGGGAGGACGAAAATGACCTAAATGTGCAAACCAATGACACAAAATAACATATTGGATGCACAGGATTGGTTAAAATCCCTAATTGGATTAGAATAAGCCTAAGGAAGACGCAAATGACCTAAATGTTCAACCAATGACTCAAAATCACTTATTGGATGCACAAGATTGGTTAAAATCCCTAATTGGATTAGAATAAGCCTAAGGAGGATGCAAAAGACCTAAATGTTCAACCAATGACACAAAATCACTTATTGGATGCACAAGATTGGTTAAAAACCCTAATTGGATTAGAATAAGCCTAGAGAGGACGAAAAAGACCTAAATGTTCTACCAATGACACAAAATCACTTATTGGATGCACAAGATTGGTTATAAACCCTAATTGGATTAGAATAAGCCTAGGGAGGACGAAAATGACCTAAATGTTCAACCGATGACACAAAATCACTTATTGGATGCACAAGATTGGTTAAAATCCCTAATTGGATTTGAATAAGCCTAAGGAGGACGCAAATGACTTAAATGTTCAACCAATGAAACAAAATCACTTATTGGATGCACAAGATTGGTTAAAAACCCTATTTCGATTATAATAAGCCTAGGGAGGACGAAAACGACCTTAATGTTCTACCAATGACACAAAATAACATATTGGATGCACAAGATTGGTTAAAAACCCTAATTGGATTGGAATAAGCCTAGGGAGGACGAAAATGATCTAAATGTTCTACCAATGACACAAAATCACTTATTGGATGCACAAGATTGGTTAAAATCTCTAATTGTATTAGAATAAGCCTAGGGAGGACGAAAATGACCTAAATGTTCAACCAATGACACAAAATCACTTATTGGATGCACAAGATTGGTTAGAAACCCTATTTGGATTAGAATAAGCCTAGGGAGGACGAAAAATGACCTAAATTTGCAACCAATTACACAGAATAACATATTGGATGCTCAAGATTGGTTAAAAACCCTAATTGGATTAAAATAAGCCTAGGGAGGTCGAAAATGACCTAAATGTTCAATCAATGACAAAAAAGCACTTATTGGATGCACAAGATTGGTTAAAAACCCTAATTGGATTAGAATAAGTCTAGGGAGGACAAAAATAACCTAAATGTTCAACCAATGACACAAAATCACTTATTGGATGCACAAGATTGGTTAAAATCCCTAATTGGATTAGAATAAGCCTAAGGAGGACGAAAATGACCTAAATGTTCAACCAATGACACAAAATCACTTATTGGATGCACAAGATTGGTTAAAAACCCTAATTGGTTGAGAATAAGCATAGGGAGGACGAAAATGACCTAAATGTTCAACCAATGACACAAACGCACTTATTGGATGCACAAGATTGGTTAAAAACCCTAATTGGATTAGAATAAGCCTAAGGAGGACGAAAATGACCTAAATGTTCAACCAATGACACAAAATCACATATTGGATGCACAAGATTGGTTAAAAACCCTAATTGGATTAGAATAAGCCTAGGGAGGACAAAAATGACCTAAATGTTCAACCAATGACACAAAATCACTTATTGGATGCACAAGATTGGTTAAAAACCCTAATTGGATTAGAATAAGCCTAGGGAGGACGAAAATGACCTAAATGTTCTACCAATGACACAAAATCACTTATTGGATGCACAAGATTGGTTAAAAACCCTAATTGGATTAGAATAAGCTTAGGGAGGACGAATAAGACCTAAATGTTCTACCAATGACACAAAATCACTTATTGGATGCACAAGATTGGTTATAAACCCTAATTGGATTAGAATAAGCCTAGGGAGGACGAAAATTACCGAAATGTTCAATCAATGACACAAGCGCACTTATTGGATGCACAAGATTGATTAAAAACCCTAATTGGATTAGAATAAGTCTAGGGAGGACAAAAATGACCTAAATGTTCAACCAATGACACAAAATCACTTATTGGATGCACAAGATTGGTTAAAATCCCTAATTGGATTAGAATAAGCCTAAGGAGGACGCAAATGACCTAAATGTTCAACCAATGACACAAAATCACTTATTGGATGCACAAGATTGGTTAAAAACCCTATTTCGATTAGAATAAGCCAAGGGAGGACCAAAACGACCTTAATGTTTAACCAATGACACAAAATAACATATTGGATGCACAAGATTGGTTAAAACCCCTAATTGGATTAGAGTAAGCCTATGGAGGACGAAAATGACCTAAATGTTCAACCAATGACACAAAATCATTTATTGGATGCACAAGATTGGTTAAAAACCCTAATTGGATTAGAATAAGCCTAGGGAGGACGAAAATGACCGAAATGTTCAATCAATGACACAAACGCATTTATTGGATGCACAAGATTGATTAAAAACCTTAATTGGATTAGAATAAGTCTAGGGAGGACGAAAATGACCTAAATGTGCAAACCAATGACACAAAATAACATATTGGATGCACAGGATTGGTTAAAATCCCTAATTGGATTAGAATAAGCCTAAGGAGGACGCAAATGACCTAAATGTTCAACCAATGACACAAAATCACTTATTGGATGCACAAGATTGGTTAAAAACCCTATTTCGATTAGAATAAGCCAAGGGAGGACCAAAACGACCTTAATGTTTAACCAATGACACAAAATAACATATTGGATGCACAAGATTGGTTAAAACCCCTAATTGGATTAGAGTAACCCTATGGAGGACGAAAATGACCTAAATGTTCAACCAATGACACAAAATCACTTATTGGATGCACAAGATTGGTTAAAAACCCTATTTCGATTATAATAAGCCTAGGGAGGACGAAAACGACCTTAATGTTCTACCAATGACACAAAATAACATATTGGATGCACAAGATTGGTCAAAAACCCTAATTGGATTGGAATAAGCCTAGGGAGGACAAAAATGATCTAAATGTTCTACCAATGACACAAAATCACTTATTGGATGCACAAGATTGGTTAAAATCTCTAATTGTATTAGAATAAGCCTAGGGAGGACGAAAATGACCTAAATGTTCAACCAATGACATAAAATCACTTATTGGATGCACAAGATTTGTTAGAAACCCTATTTGGATTAGAATAAGCCTAGGGAGGACGAAAAATGACCTAAATTTGCAATCAATTACACAAAATAACATATTGGATGCACAAGATTGGTTAAAAACCCTAATTGGATTAAAATAAGCCTAGGGAGGTCGAAAATGACCTAAATGTTCAATCAATGACAAAAAAGCACTTATTGGATGCACAAGATTGGTTAAAAACCCTAATTGGATTAGAATAAGTCTAGGGAGGACGAAAATAACCTAAATGTTCAACCAATGACACAAAATCACTTATTGGATGGACAAGATTGGTTAAAATCCCTAATTGGATTAGAATAAGCCTAAGGAGGACGCAAATGACCTAAATGTTCAACCAATGACACAAAATCACTTATTGGATGCACAAGATTGGTTAAAAACCCTATTTCGATTAGAATAAGCCAAGGGAGGACCAAAACGACCTTAATGTTTAACCAATGACACAAAATAACATATTGGATGCACAAGATTGGTTAAAACCCCTAATTGGATTAGAGTAACCCTATGGAGGACGAAAATGACCTAAATGTTCAACCAATGACACAAAATCATTTATTGGATGCACAAGATTGGTTAAAAACCCTAATTGGATTAGAATAAGCCTAGGGAGGACAAAAACGACCGAAATGTTCAATCAATGACACAAACGCATTTATTGGATGCACAAGATTGATTAAAAACCTAAATTGGATTAGAATAAGTCTAGGGAGGACGAAAATGACCTAAATGTGCAAACCAATGACACAAAATAACATATTGGATGCACAGGATTGGTTAAAATCCCTAATTGGATTAGAATAAGCCTAAGGAAGACGCAAATGACCTAAATGTTCAACCAATGACTCAAAATCACTTATTGGATGCACAAGATTGGTTAAAATCCCTAATTGGATTAGAATAAGCCTAAGGAGGATGCAAAAGACCTAAATGTTCAACCAATGACACAAAATCACTTATTGGATGCACAAGATTGGTTAAAAACCCTAATTGGATTAGAATAAGCCTAGAGAGGACGAAAAAGACCTAAATGTTCTACCAATGACACAAAATCACTTATTGGATGCACAAGATTGGTTATAAACCCTAATTGGATTAGAATAAGCCTAGGGAGGACGAAAATGACCTAAATGTTCAACCGATGACACAAAATCACTTATTGGATGCACAAGATTGGTTAAAATCCCTAATTGGATTTGAATAAGCCTAAGGAGGACGCAAATGACTTAAATGTTCAACCAATGAAACAAAATCACTTATTGGATGCACAAGATTGGTTAAAAACCCTATTTCGATTATAATAAGCCTAGGGAGGACGAAAACGACCTTAATGTTCTACCAATGACACAAAATAACATATTGGATGCACAAGATTGGTTAAAAACCCTAATTGGATTGGAATAAGCCTAGGGAGGACGAAAATGATCTAAATGTTCTACCAATGACACAAAATCACTTATTGGATGCACAAGATTGGTTAAAATCTCTAATTGTATTAGAATAAGCCTAGGGAGGACGAAAATGACCTAAATGTTCAACCAATGACACAAAATCACTTATTGGATGCACAAGATTGGTTAGAAACCCTATTTGGATTAGAATAAGCCTAGGGAGGACGAAAAATGACCTAAATTTGCAACCAATTACACAAAATAACATATTGGATGCTCAAGATTGGTTAAAAACCCTAATTGGATTAAAATAAGCCTAGGGAGGTCGAAAATGACCTAAATGTTCAATCAATGACAAAAAAGCACTTATTGGATGCACAAGATTGGTTAAAAACCCTAATTGGATTAGAATAAGTCTAGGGAGGACAAAAATAACCTAAATGTTCAACCAATGACACAAAATCACTTATTGGATGCACAAGATTGGTTAAAATCCCTAATTGGATTAGAATAAGCCTAAGGAGGACGCAAATGACCTAAATGTTCAACCAATGACACAAAATAACATATTGGATGCACAAGATTGGTTAAAAACCCTAATTGGATTAGAATAAGCCTAGGGAGGACGAAAATGACCGAAATGTTCAATCAATGACACAAACGCATTTATTGGATGCACAAGATTGATTAAAAACCTTAATTGGATTAGAATAAGTCTAGGGAGGACGAAAATGACCTAAATGTGCAAACCAATGACACAAAATAACATATTGGATGCACAGGATTGGTTAAAATCCCTAATTGGATTAGAATAAGCCTAAGGAGGATGCAAATGACCTAAATGTTCAACCAATGACACAAAATCACTTATTGGATGCACAAGATTGGTTAAAAACCCTATTTCGATTATAATAAGCCTAGGGAGGACGAAAACGACCTTATTGTTCTACCAATGACACAAAATAACATATTGGATGCACAAGATTGGTTAAAAACCCTAATTGGATTGGAATAAGCCTAGGGAGGACAAAAATGATCTAAATGTTCTACCAATGACACAAAATCACTTATTGGATGCACAAGATTGGTTAAAATCTCTAATTGTATTAGAATAAGCCTAGGGAGGACGAAAATGACCTAAATGTTCAACCAATGACATAAAATCACTTATTGGATGCACAAGATTGGTTAGAAACCCTATTTGGATTAGAATAAGCCTAGGGAGGACGAAAAATGACCTAAATTTGCAATCAATTACACAAAATAACATATTGGATGCACAAGATTGGTTAAAAACCCTAATTGGATTAAAATAAGCCTAGGGAGGTCGAAAATGACCTAAATGTTCAATCAATGACAAAAAAGCACTTATTGGATGCACAAGATTGGTTAAAAACCCTAATTGGATTAGAATAAGTCTAGGGAGGACGAAAATAACCTTAATGTTCAACCAATGACACAAAATCACTTATTGGATGGACAAGATTGGTTAAAATCCCTAATTGGATTAGAATAAGCCTAAGGAGGACGCAAATGACCTAAATGTTCAACCAATGACACAAAATCACTTATTGGATGCACAAGATTGGTTAAAAACCCTATTTCGATTAGAATAAGCCTAGGGAGGACAAAAACGACCGAAATGTTCAATCAATGACACAAACGCATTTATTGGATGCACAAGATTGATTAAAAACCTAAATTGGATTAGAATAAGTCTAGGGAGGACGAAAATGACCTAAATGTGCAAACCAATGACACAAAATAACATATTGGATGCACAGGATTGGTTAAAATCCCTAATTGGATTAGAATAAGCCTAAGGAAGACGCAAATGACCTAAATGTTCAACCAATGACTCAAAATCACTTATTGGATGCACAAGATTGGTTAAAATCCCTAATTGGATTAGAATAAGCCTAAGGAGGATGCAAAAGACCTAAATGTTCAACCAATGACACAAAATCACTTATTGGATGCACATGATTGGTTAAAACCCCTAATTGGATTAGAGTAACCCTATGGAGGACGAAAATGACCTAAATGTTCAACCAATGACACAAAACCATTTATTGGATGCACAAGATTGGTTAAAAACCCTAATTGGATTAGAATAAGCCTAGGGAGGACAAAAACGACCGAAATGTTCAATCAATGACACAAACGCATTTATTGGATGCACAAGATTGATTAAAAACCTAAATTGGATTAGAATAAGTCTAGGGAGGACGAAAATGACCTAAATGTGCAAACCAATGACACAAAATAACATATTGGATGCACAGGATTGGTTAAAATCCCTAATTGGATTAGAATAAGCCTAAGGAAGACGCAAATGACCTAAATGTTCAACCAATGACTCAAAATCACTTATTGGATGCACAAGATTGGTTAAAATCCCTAATTGGATTAGAATAAGCCTAAGGAGGATGCAAAAGACCTAAATGTTCAACCAATGACACAAAATCACTTATTGGATGCACAAGATTGGTTAAAAACCCTAATTGGATTAGAATAAGCCTAGAGAGGACGAAAAAGACCTAAATGTTCTACCAATGACACAAAATCACTTATTGGATGCACAAGATTGGTTATAAACCCTAATTGGATTAGAATAAGCCTAGGGAGGACGAAAATGACCTAAATGTTCAACCGATGACACAAAATCACTTATTGGATGCACAAGATTGGTTAAAATCCCTAATTGGATTTGAATAAGCCTAAGGAGGACGCAAATGACTTAAATGTTCAACCAATGAAACAAAATCACTTATTGGATGCACAAGATTGGTTAAAAACCCTATTTCGATTATAATAAGCCTAGGGAGGACGAAAACGACCTTAATGTTCTACCAATGACACAAAATAACATATTGGATGCACAAGATTGGTTAAAAACCCTAATTGGATTGGAATAAGCCTAGGGAGGACGAAAATGATCTAAATGTTCTACCAATGACACAAAATCACTTATTGGATGCACAAGATTGGTTAAAATCTCTAATTGTATTAGAATAAGCCTAGGGAGGACGAAAATGACCTAAATGTTCAACCAATGACACAAAATCACTTATTGGATGCACAAGATTGGTTAGAAACCCTATTTGGATTAGAATAAGCCTAGGGAGGACGAAAAATGACCTAAATTTGCAACCAATTACACAAAATAACATATTGGATGCTCAAGATTGGTTAAAAACCCTAATTGGATTAAAATAAGCCTAGGGAGGTCGAAAATGACCTAAATGTTCAATCAATGACAAAAAAGCACTTATTGGATGCACAAGATTGGTTAAAAACCCTAATTGGATTAGAATAAGTCTAGGGAGGACAAAAATAACCTAAATGTTCAACCAATGACACAAAATCACTTATTGGATGCACAAGATTGGTTAAAATCCCTAATTGGATTAGAATAAGCCTAAGGAGGACGCAAATGACCTAAATGTTCAACCAATGACACAAAATCACTTATTGGAAGCACAAGATTGGTTAAAAACCCTATTTCGATTAGAATAAGCCAAGGGAGGACCAAAACGACCTTAATGTTTAACCAATGACACAAAATAACATATTGGATGCACAAGATTGGTTAAAACCCCTAATTGGATTAGAGTAAGCCTATGGAGGACGAAAATGACCTAAATGTTCAACCAATGACACAAAATCATTTATTGGATGCACAAGATTGGTTAAAAACCCTAATTGGATTAGAATAAGCCTAGGGAGGACGAAAATGACCGAAATGTTCAATCAATGACACAAACGCATTTATTGGATGCACAAGATTGATTAAAAACCTTAATTGGATTAGAATAAGTCTAGGGAGGACGAAAATGACCTAAATGTGCAAACCAATGACACAAAATAACATATTGGATGCACAGGATTGGTTAAAATCCCTAATTGGATTAGAATAAGCCTAAGGAGGATGCAAATGACCTAAATGTTCAACCAATGACACAAAATCACTTATTGGATGCACAAGATTGGTTAAAAACCCTATTTCGATTATAATAAGCCTAGGGAGGACGAAAACGACCTTATTGTTCTACCAATGACACAAAATAACATATTGGATGCACAAGATTGGTTAAAAACCCTAATTGGATTGGAATAAGCCTAGGGAGGACAAAAATGATCTAAATGTTCTACCAATGACACAAAATCACTTATTGGATGCACAAGATTGGTTAAAATCTCTAATTGTATTAGAATAAGCCTAGGGAGGACGAAAATGACCTAAATGTTCAACCAATGACATAAAATCACTTATTGGATGCACAAGATTTGTTAGAAACCCTATTTGGATTAGAATAAGCCTAGGGAGGACGAAAAATGACCTAAATTTGCAATCAATTACACAAAATAACATATTGGATGCACAAGATTGGTTAAAAACCCTAATTGGATTAAAATAAGCCTAGGGAGGTCGAAAATGACCTAAATGTTCAATCAATGACAAAAAAGCACTTATTGGATGCACAAGATTGGTTAAAAACCCTAATTGGATTAGAATAAGTCTAGGGAGGACGAAAATAACCTAAATGTTCAACCAATGACACAAAATCACTTATTGGATGGACAAGATTGGTTAAAATCCCTAATTGGATTAGAATAAGCCTAAGGAGGACGCAAATGACCTAAATGTTCAACCAATGACACAAAATCACTTATTGGATGCACAAGATTGGTTAAAAACCCTATTTCGATTAGAATAAGCCTAGGGAGGACCAGAACGACCTTAATGTTTAACCAATGACACAAAATAACATATTGGATGCACAAGATTGGTTAAAAACCCTAATTGGATTAGAATAAGCCTAGGGAGGACGAAAATGACCTAAATGTTCAACCAATGACACAAAATCACCTATTGGATGCACAAGATTGGTTAAAAACCCTAATTGGATTAAAATAAGCCTAGGGAGGACGAAAATGACCTAAATGTTCAATCAATGACACAAACGCACTTATTGGATGCACAAGATTGATTAAAAACCCTAATTGGATTAGAATAAGTCTAGGGAGGACGAAAATGACCTAAATGTTCAACCAATGACACAAAATCACTTATTGGATGCACAAGATTGGTTAAAAACGCTATTTCGATTACAATAAGCCAAGGGAGGACCAAAACAACCTTAATGTTTAACCAATGACACAAAATAACATATTGGATGCACAAGATTGGTTAAAAACCCTAATTGGATTAGAATAAGCCTAGGGAGGACGAAAATGACCTAAATGTTCTACCAATGACACAAAATCACTTATTGGATGCATAATATTGGTTAAAAACCCTAATTGGATTAGAATAAGCCTAGGACGGTTGAAAATGACCCTAATGTTCAACCAATGACACAAAATCGCTAATTGGATGTACAAGATTCGTTAAAAACACTATTTCGATTAGAATAAGCCTAGGGAGGACAAAAACGACCTAAATGTGCAAACCAATGACACAAAATAACATATTGGATGCACAAGATTGGTTAAAACCCCTAATTGGATTAGAATAAGCCTATGGAGGACGAAAATGACCTAAATGTTCAACCAATGACACAAAATCACTTATTGGATGCACAAGATTGGTTAAAAACCCTAATTGGATTAGAATAAGACTAGGGAGGACGAAAAAGACCTAAATGTTCTACCACTGACACAAAATCACTTATTGGATGCACAAGATTGGTTATAAACCCTAATTGGATTAGAATAAGTCTAGGGAGGACGAAAATGACCTAAATGTTCAACCAATGACACAAAATCACTTATTGGATGCACAAGATTGTTTAAAATCCCTAATTGGATTAGAATAAGCCTAAGGAGGACGCAAATGACCTAAATGTTCAACCAATGACACAAAATCACTTATTGGATGCACATGATTGTTTAAAAACCCTATTTCGATTATAATAAGCCTAGGGAGGACGAAAACGACCTTAATGTTCAACCAATGACACAAAATAACATATTGGAATCACAAGATTGGTTAAAAACCCTAATTGGATTTGAATAAGCCTAGGGAGGACGAAAATGATCTAAATGTTTTACCAATGACACAAAATCACTTATTAGATGCACAAGATTGGTTAAAATCTCTAATTGTATTAGAATAAGCCTAGGGAGGACGAAAATGACCTAAATGTTCAACCAATGACACAAAATCACTTATTGGATGCACAAGATTGGTTAGAAACCCTATTTGGATTAGAATAAGCCTAGGGAGGTCGAAAATGACCTAAATGTTCAATCAATGACAAAAAAGCACTTATTGGATGCACAAGATTGGTTATAAACCCTAATTGGTTTAGAATAAGTCTAGGGAGGACGAAAATAACCTAAATGTTCAACCAATGACAAAAAACCACTTATTGGATGCACAAGATTGGTTAAAATCCCTAATTGGATTAGAATAAGCCTAAGGAGGACGCAAATGACCTAAATGTTCAACCAATGACACAAAATCAGTTATTGGATGCACAAGATTGCTTAAAAACCCTAATTGGATTAGAATAAGTCTAGGGAGGACGAAAAAGACCTAAATGATCTACCAATGACAAAAAATCACTTATTGGATGCACAAGATTTGTTATAAACCCTAATTGGATTAGAATAAGCCTAGGGAGGACGAAAATGACCGAAATGTTCAATCAATGACACAAGCGCACTTATTGGATGCACAAGGTTGATTAAAAACCCAAATTGGATTAGAATAAGTCTAGGCAGGACGTAAATAAACTAAATGTTCATCCAATGACTCAAAATCACTTATTGGATGCACAAGATTGGTTAAAATCCCTAATTGGATTAGAATAAGCCTAAGGAGGACGCAAATAACCTAAATGTTCAACCAATGACACAAAATCACTTATTGGATGCACAAGATTGGTTAAAAACCCTAATTGGATTAGAATAAGCCTAGGGAGGACGAAAAAGACCTAAATGTTCTACCAATGACACAAAATCACTTATTGGATGCACAAGATTTGTTATAAACCCTAATTGGATTAGAATAAGCCTAGGGAGGACGAAAATGACCTAAATGTTCAACCGATGACACAAAATCACTTATTGGATGCACAAGATTGGTTAAAATCCCTAATTGGATTTGAATAAGCCTAAGGAGGACGCAAATGACTTAAATGTTCAACCAATGAAACAAAATCACTTATTGGATGCACAAGATTTTCTAAAAACCCTATTTCGATTATAATAAGCCTAGGGGGGACGAAAAAGACCTAAATGTTCTACCAATGACACAAAATCACTGATTGGATGCACAAGATTGGTTTAAAACCCTAATTGGATTAGAATAAGCCTAGGGAGGACGAAAATGATCTACATGTTCTACCAATGACACAAAATCACTTATTGCATGCACAAGATTGGTTAAAATCTCTGATTGTATTAGAATAAGCCTAGGGAGGACGGAAATGACCTAAATGTTCAACCAATGACAAAAAATCACTTATTGGATGCACAAGATTGGTTAAATACCCTAATTGGTTTAGAATAAGCCTAGGGCAGTTGAAAATGACTCAAATGTTCAACCAATGACACAAAATCACTAATTGGATGAACAAGATTGGTTAAAAACCCTATTTCGATTAGAATAAGCCTAGGGAGGACAAAAACGACCTAAATGTGCAAACCAATGACACAAAGTAACATATTGGATGCACAGGATTGGTTAAAATCCCTAATTGGATTAGAATAAGCCTAAGGAAAACGCAAATGACCTAAATGTTCAACTAATGACACAAAATCACTTATTGGATGCACAAGATTGGTTAAAAACCCTATTTCGATTAGAATAAGCCAAAGGAGGAAGCAAATGACCTAAATGTTCAACCAATGACACACAATCACTTATTGGATGCACAAGATTGGTTAAAAACCCTAATTGGATTAGAATAAGCCTAGCGAGGACGAAAATGACCTAAATGTTCTACCAATGACACGAAATCACTTATTGGATGCACAAGATTGGTTATAAACCCTAATTGGATTAGAATAAGCCTAGGGAGGACGAAAATGACCTAAATGTTCAACCAATGACACAAAATTACTTATTGGATGCACAAGATTGGTTAAAATCCCTAATTGGATTTGAATAAGCCTAAGGAGGACGCAAATGACTTAAATGTTCAACCAATGAAACAAAATCACTTATTGGATGCACAAGATTGGTTAAAAACCCTATTTCGATTATAATAAGCCTAGGGAGGACGAAAACGACCTTAATGTTCTACCAATGACACAAAATAACATATTGGATGCACAAGATTGGTTAAAAACCCTAATTGGATTGGAATAAGCCTAGGGAGGACGAAAATGATCTAAATGTTCTACCAATGACACAAAATCACTTATTGGATGCACAAGATTGGTTAAAATCTCTAATTGTATTAGAATAAGCCTAGGGAGGACGAAAATGACCTAAATGTTCAACCAATGACACAAAATCACTTATTGGATGCACAAGATTGGTTAGAAACCCTATTTGGATTAGAATAAGCCTAGGGAGGACGAAAAATGACCTAAATTTGCAACCAATTACACAAAATAACATATTGGATGCTCAAGATTGGTTAAAAACCCTAATTGGATTAAAATAAGCCTAGGGAGGTCGAAAATGACCTAAATGTTCAATCAATGACAAAAAAGCACTTATTGGATGCACAAGATTGGTTAAAAACCCTAATTGGATTAGAATAAGTCTAGGGAGGACAAAAATAACCTAAATGTTCAACCAATGACACAAAATCACTTATTGGATGCACAAGATTGGTTAAAATCCCTAATTGGATTAGAATAAGCCTAAGGAGGACGCAAATGACCTAAATGTTCAACCAATGACACAAAATCACTTATTGGAAGCACAAGATTGGTTAAAAACCCTATTTCGATTAGAATAAGCCAAGGGAGGACCAAAACGACCTTAATGTTTAACCAATGACACAAAATAACATATTGGATGCACAAGATTGGTTAAAACCCCTAATTGGATTAGAGTAAGCCTATGGAGGACGAAAATGACCTAAATGTTCAACCAATGACACAAAATCATTTATTGGATGCACAAGATTGGTTAAAAACCCTAATTGGATTAGAATAAGCCTAGGGAGGACGAAAATGACCGAAATGTTCAATCAATGACACAAACGCATTTATTGGATGCACAAGATTGATTAAAAACCTTAATTGGATTAGAATAAGTCTAGGGAGGACGAAAATGACCTAAATGTGCAAACCAATGACACAAAATAACATATTGGATGCACAGGATTGGTTAAAATCCCTAATTGGATTAGAATAAGCCTAAGGAAGACGCAAATGACCTAAATGTTCAACGAATGACTCAAAATCACTTATTGGATGCACAAGATTGGTTAAAATCCCTAATTGGATTAGAATAAGCCTAAGGAGGATGCAAAAGACCTAAATGTTCAACCAATGACACAAAATCACTTATTGGATGCACAAGATTGGTTAAAACCCCTAATTGGATTAGAGTAACCCTATGGAGGACGAAAATGACCTAAATGTTCAACCAATGACACAAAACCATTTATTGGATGCACAAGATTGGTTAAAAACCCTAATTGGATTAGAATAAGCCTAGGGAGGACAAAAACGACCGAAATGTTCAATCAATGACACAAACGCATTTATTGGATGCACAAGATTGATTAAAAACCTAAATTGGATTAGAATAAGTCTAGGGAGGACGAAAATGACCTAAATGTGCAAACCAATGACACAAAATAACATATTGGATGCACAGGATTGGTTAAAATCCCTAATTGGATTAGAATAAGCCTAAGGAAGACGCAAATGACCTAAATGTTCAACCAATGACTCAAAATCACTTATTGGATGCACAAGATTGGTTAAAATCCCTAATTGGATTAGAATAAGCCTAAGGAGGATGCAAAAGACCTAAATGTTCAACCAATGACACAAAATCACTTATTGGATGCACAAGATTGGTTAAAAACCCTAATTGGATTAGAATAAGCCTAGAGAGGACGAAAAAGACCTAAATGTTCTACCAATGACACAAAATCACTTATTGGATGCACAAGATTGGTTATAAACCCTAATTGGATTAGAATAAGCCTAGGGAGGACGAAAATGACCTAAATGTTCAACCGATGACACAAAATCACTTATTGGATGCACAAGATTGGTTAAAATCCCTAATTGGATTTGAATAAGCCTAAGGAGGACGCAAATGACTTAAATGTTCAACCAATGAAACAAAATCACTTATTGGATGCACAAGATTTTCTAAAAACCCTATTTCGATTATAATAAGCCTAGGGGGGACGAAAAAGACCTAAATGTTCTACCAATGACACAAAATCACTGATTGGATGCACAAGATTGGTTTAAAACCCTAATTGGATTAGAATAAGCCTAGGGAGGACGAAAATGATCTACATGTTCTACCAATGACACAAAATCACTTATTGCATGCACAAGATTGGTTAAAATCTCTGATTGTATTAGAATAAGCCTAGGGAGGACGGAAATGACCTAAATGTTCAACCAATGACAAAAAATCACTTATTGGATGCACAAGATTGGTTAAATACCCTAATTGGTTTAGAATAAGCCTAGGGCGGTTGAAAATGACTCAAATGTTCAACCAATGACACAAAATCACTAATTGGATGAACAAGATTGGTTAAAAACCCTATTTCGATTAGAATAAGCCTAGGGAGGACAAAAACGACCTAAATGTGCAAACCAATGACACAAAGTAACATATTGGATGCACAGGATTGGTTAAAATCCCTAATTGGATTAGAATAAGCCTAAGGAAAACGCAAATGACCTAAATGTTCAACTAATGACACAAAATCACTTATTGGATGCATAAGATTGGTTAAAAACCCTATTTCGATTAGAATAAGCCAAAGGAGGACGCAAATGACCTAAATGTTCAACCAATGACACACAATCACTTATTGGATGCACAAGATTGGTTAAAAACCCTAATTGGATTAGAATAAGCCTAGCGAGGACGAAAATGACCTAAATGTTCTACCAATGACACAAAATCACTTATTGGATGCACAAGATTGGTTATAAACCCTAATTGGATTAGAATAAGCCTAGGGAGGACGAAAATGACCTAAATGTTCAACCAATGACACAAAATCACTTATTGGATGCACAAGATTGGTTAAAATCCCTAATTGGATTTGAATAAGCCTAAGGAGGACGCAAATGACTTAAATGTTCAACCAATGAAACAAAATCACTTATTGGATGCACAAGATTGGTTAAAAACCCTATTTCGATTATAATAAGCCTAGGGAGGACGAAAACGACCTTAATGTTCTACCAATGACACAAAATAACATATTGGATGCACAAGATTGGTTAAAAACCCTAATTGGATTGGAATAAGCCTAGGGAGGACGAAAATGATCTAAATGTTCTACCAATGACACAAAATCACTTATTGGATGCACAAGATTGGTTAAAATCTCTAATTGTATTAGAATAAGCCTAGGGAGGACGAAAATGACCTAAATGTTCAACCAATGACACAAAATCACTTATTGGATGCACAAGATTGGTTAGAAACCCTATTTGGATTAGAATAAGCCTAGGGAGGACGAAAAATGACCTAAATTTGCAACCAATTACACAAAATAACATATTGGATGCTCAAGATTGGTTAAAAACCCTAATTGGATTAAAATAAGCCTAGGGAGGTCGAAAATGACCTAAATGTTCAATCAATGACAAAAAAGCACTTATTGGATGCACAAGATTGGTTAAAAACCCTAATTGGATTAGAATAAGTCTAGGGAGGACAAAAATAACCTAAATGTTCAACCAATGACACAAAATCACTTATTGGATGCACAAGATTGGTTAAAATCCCTAATTGGATTAGAATAAGCCTAAGGAGGACGCAAATGACCTAAATGTTCAACCAATGACACAAAATCACTTATTGGAAGCACAAGATTGGTTAAAAACCCTATTTCGATTAGAATAAGCCAAGGGAGGACCAAAACGACCTTAATGTTTAACCAATGACACAAAATAACATATTGGATGCACAAGATTGGTTAAAACCCCTAATTGGATTAGAGTAAGCCTATGGAGGACGAAAATGACCTAAATGTTCAACCAATGACACAAAATCATTTATTGGATGCACAAGATTGGTTAAAAACCCTAATTGGATTAGAATAAGCCTAGGGAGGACGAAAATGACCGAAATGTTCAATCAATGACACAAACGCATTTATTGGATGCACAAGATTGATTAAAAACCTTAATTGGATTAGAATAAGTCTAGGGAGGACGAAAATGACCTAAATGTGCAAACCAATGACACAAAATAACATATTGGATGCACAGGATTGGTTAAAATCCCTAATTGGATTAGAATAAGCCTAAGGAGGATGCAAATGACCTAAATGTTCAACCAATGACACAAAATCACTTATTGGATGCACAAGATTGGTTAAAAACCCTATTTCGATTATAATAAGCCTAGGGAGGACGAAAACGACCTTATTGTTCTACCAATGACACAAAATAACATATTGGATGCACAAGATTGGTTAAAAACCCTAATTGGATTGGAATAAGCCTAGGGAGGACAAAAATGATCTAAATGTTCTACCAATGACACAAAATCACTTATTGGATGCACAAGATTGGTTAAAATCTCTAATTGTATTAGAATAAGCCTAGGGAGGACGAAAATGACCTAAATGTTCAACCAATGACATAAAATCACTTATTGGATGCACAAGATTGGTTAGAAACCCTATTTGGATTAGAATAAGCCTAGGGAGGACGAAAAATGACCTAAATTTGCAATCAATTACACAAAATAACATATTGGATGCACAAGATTGGTTAAAAACCCTAATTGGATTAAAATAAGCCTAGGGAGGTCGAAAATGACCTAAATGTTCAATCAATGACAAAAAAGCACTTATTGGATGCACAAGATTGGTTAAAAACCCTAATTGGATTAGAATAAGTCTAGGGAGGACGAAAATAACCTAAATGTTCAACCAATGACACAAAATCACTTATTGGATGGACAAGATTGGTTAAAATCCCTAATTGGATTAGAATAAGCCTAAGGAGGACGCAAATGACCTAAATGTTCAACCAATGACACAAAATCACTTATTGGATGCACAAGATTGGTTAAAAACCCTATTTCGATTAGAATAAGCCAAGGGAGGACCAAAACGACCTTAATGTTTAACCAATGACACAAAATAACATATTGGATGCACAAGATTGGTTAAAACCCCTAATTGGATTAGAGTAACCCTATGGAGGACGAAAATGACCTAAATGTTCAACCAATGACACAAAATCATTTATTGGATGCACAAGATTGGTTAAAAACCCTAATTGGATTAGAATAAGCCTAGGGAGGACAAAAACGACCGAAATGTTCAATCAATGACACAAACGCATTTATTGGATGCACAAGATTGATTAAAAACCTAAATTGGATTAGAATAAGTCTAGGGAGGACGAAAATGACCTAAATGTGCAAACCAATGACACAAAATAACATATTGGATGCACAGGATTGGTTAAAATCCCTAATTGGATTAGAATAAGCCTAAGGAAGACGCAAATGACCTAAATGTTCAACGAATGACTCAAAATCACTTATTGGATGCACAAGATTGGTTAAAATCCCTAATTGGATTAGAATAAGCCTAAGGAGGATGCAAAAGACCTAAATGTTCAACCAATGACACAAAATCACTTATTGGATGCACAAGATTGGTTAAAACCCCTAATTGGATTAGAGTAACCCTATGGAGGACGAAAATGACCTAAATGTTCAACCAATGACACAAAACCATTTATTGGATGCACAAGATTGGTTAAAAACCCTAATTGGATTAGAATAAGCCTAGGGAGGACAAAAACGACCGAAATGTTCAATCAATGACACAAACGCATTTATTGGATGCACAAGATTGATTAAAAACCTAAATTGGATTAGAATAAGTCTAGGGAGGACGAAAATGACCTAAATGTGCAAACCAATGACACAAAATAACATATTGGATGCACAGGATTGGTTAAAATCCCTAATTGGATTAGAATAAGCCTAAGGAAGACGCAAATGACCTAAATGTTCAACCAATGACTCAAAATCACTTATTGGATGCACAAGATTGGTTAAAATCCCTAATTGGATTAGAATAAGCCTAAGGAGGATGCAAAAGACCTAAATGTTAAACCAATGACACAAAATCACTTATTGGATGCACAAGATTGGTTAAAACCCCTAATTGGATTAGAGTAACCCTATGGAGGACGAAAATGACCTAAATGTTCAACCAATGACACAAAATCATTTATTGGATGCACAAGATTGGTTAAAAACCCTAATTGGATTAGAATAAGCCTAGGGAGGACAAAAACGACCGAAATGTTCAATCAATGACACAAACGCATTTATTGGATGCACAAGATTGATTAAAAACCTAAATAGGTTTAGAATAAGTCTAGGGAGGACGAAAATGACCTAAATGTGCAAACCAATGACACAAAATAACATATTGGATGCACAGGATTGGTTAAAATCCCTAATTGGATTAGAATAAGCCTAAGGAAGACGCAAATGACCTAAATGTTCAACCAATGACTCAAAATCACTTATTGGATGCACAAGATTGGTTAAAATCCCTAATTGGATTAGAATAAGCCTAAGGAGGATGCAAAAGACCTAAATGTTCAACCAATGACACAAAATCACTTATTGGATGCACAAGATTGGTTAAAAACCCTAATTGGATTAGAATAAGCCTAGAGAGGACGAAAAAGACCTAAATGTTCTACCAATGACACAAAATCACTTATTGGATGCACAAGATTGGTTATAAACCCTAATTGGATTAGAATAAGCCTAGGGAGGACGAAAATGACCTAAATGTTCAACCGATGACACAAAATCACTTATTGGATGCACAAGATTGGTTAAAATCCCTAATTGGATTTGAATAAGCCTAAGGAGGACGCAAATGACTTAAATGTTCAACCAATGAAACAAAATCACTTATTGGATGCACAAGATTGGTTAAAAACCCTATTTCGATTATAATAAGCCTAGGGAGGACGAAAACGACCTTAATGTTCTACCAATGACACAAAATAACATATTGGATGCACAAGATTGGTTAAAAACCCTAATTGGATTGGAATAAGCCTAGGGAGGACGAAAATGATCTAAATGTTCTACCAATGACACAAAATCACTTATTGGATGCACAAGATTGGTTAAAATCTCTAATTGTATTAGAATAAGCCTAGGGAGGACGAAAATGACCTAAATGTTCAACCAATGACACAAAATCACTTATTGGATGCACAAGATTGGTTAGAAACCCTATTTGGATTAGAATAAGCCTAGGGAGGACGAAAAATGACCTAAATTTGCAACCAATTACACAGAATAACATATTGGATGCTCAAGATTGGTTAAAAACCCTAATTGGATTAAAATAAGCCTAGGGAGGTCGAAAATGACCTAAATGTTCAATCAATGACAAAAAAGCACTTATTGGATGCACAAGATTGGTTAAAAACCCTAATTGGATTAGAATAAGTCTAGGGAGGACAAAAATAACCTAAATGTTCAACCAATGACACAAAATCACTTATTGGATGCACAAGATTGGTTAAAATCCCTAATTGGATTAGAATAAGCCTAAGGAGGACGCAAATGACCTAAATGTTCAACCAATGACACAAAATCACTTATTGGAAGCACAAGATTGGTTAAAAACCCTATTTCGATTAGAATAAGCCAAGGGAGGACCAAAACGACCTTAATGTTTAACCAATGACACAAAATAACATATTGGATGCACAAGATTGGTTAAAACCCCTAATTGGATTAGAGTAAGCCTATGGAGGACGAAAATGACCTAAATGTTCAACCAATGACACAAAATCATTTATTGGATGCACAAGATTGGTTAAAAACCCTAATTGGATTAGAATAAGCCTAGGGAGGACGAAAATGACCGAAATGTTCAATCAATGACACAAACGCATTTATTGGATGCACAAGATTGATTAAAAACCTTAATTGGATTAGAATAAGTCTAGGGAGGACGAAAATGACCTAAATGTGCAAACCAATGACACAAAATAACATATTGGATGCACAGGATTGGTTAAAATCCCTAATTGGATTAGAATAAGCCTAAGGAGGATGCAAATGACCTAAATGTTCAACCAATGACACAAAATCACTTATTGGATGCACAAGATTGGTTAAAAACCCTATTTCGATTATAATAAGCCTAGGGAGGACGAAAACGACCTTATTGTTCTACCAATGACACAAAATAACATATTGGATGCACAAGATTGGTTAAAAACCCTAATTGGATTGGAATAAGCCTAGGGAGGACAAAAATGATCTAAATGTTCTACCAATGACACAAAATCACTTATTGGATGCACAAGATTGGTTAAAATCTCTAATTGTATTAGAATAAGCCTAGGGAGGACGAAAATGACCTAAATGTTCAACCAATGACATAAAATCACTTATTGGATGCACAAGATTGGTTAGAAACCCTATTTGGATTAGAATAAGCCTAGGGAGGACGAAAAATGACCTAAATTTGCAATCAATTACACAAAATAACATATTGGATGCACAAGATTGGTTAAAAACCCTAATTGGATTAAAATAAGCCTAGGGAGGTCGAAAATGACCTAAATGTTCAATCAATGACAAAAAAGCACTTATTGGATGCACAAGATTGGTTAAAAACCCTAATTGGATTAGAATAAGTCTAGGGAGGACGAAAATAACCTAAATGTTCAACCAATGACACAAAATCACTTATTGGATGGACAAGATTGGTTAAAATCCCTAATTGGATTAGAATAAGCCTAAGGAGGACGCAAATGACCTAAATGTTCAACCAATGACACAAAATCACTTATTGGATGCACAAGATTGGTTAAAAACCCTATTTCGATTAGAATAAGCCTAGGGAGGACCAGAACGACCTTAATGTTTAACCAATGACACAAAATAACATATTGGATGCACAAGATTGGTTAAAAACCCTAATTGGATTAGAATAAGCCTAGGGAGGACGAAAATGACCTAAATGTTCAACCAATGACACAAAATCACCTATTGGATGCACAAGATTGGTTAAAAACCCTAATTGGATTAGAATAAGCCTAGGGAGGACGAAAATGACCTAAATGTTCAACCAATGACACAAAATCACTTATTGGATGCACAAGATTGGTTAAAAACCCTAATTGGTTTAGAATAAGCCTAGGGCGGTTGAAAATGACCCAAATGTTCAACCAATGACACAAAATCAATAATTGGATGAACAAGATTGGTTAAAAACCCTATTTCGATTAGAATAAGCCTAGGGAGGACAAAAACGACCTAAATGTTCAACCAATGACACAAAATCACTTATTGGATGCACAACATTGGTTAAAAACCCTAATTGGATTAGAATAAGCCTAGGGAGGACGAAAAAGACCTAAATGTTCTACCAATGACACAAAATCACTTATTGGATGCACAAGATTGGTTATAAACCCTAATTGGATTAGAATAAGCCTAGGGAGGACGAAAATGACCTAAATGTTCAACCGATGACACAAAATCACTTATTGGATGCACAAGATTGGTTAAAATCCCTAATTGGATTTGAATAAGCCTAAGGAGGACGCAAATGACTTAAATGTTCAACCAATGAAACAAAATCACTTATTGGATGCACAAGATTTTCTAAAAACCCTATTTCGATTATAATAAGCCTAGGGGGGACGAAAAAGACCTAAATGTTCTACCAATGACACAAAATCACTGATTGGATGCACAAGATTGGTTAAAAACCCTAATTGGATTAGAATAAGCCTAGGGAGGACGAAAATGATCTACATGTTCTACCAATGACACAAAATCACTTATTGCATGCACAAGATTGGTTAAAATCTCTGATTGTATTAGAATAAGCCTAGGGAGGACG
>JBBPBQ010000008.1:31674036-31694564 GCA_037974755.1 Cicer yamashitae | reverse complement strand
CTTGTGCATCCAATAGGTTATTTTGTGTCATTGGTTGAACATTTAGGTCATTTTCGTTCTCCCTTGGCTTATTCTAATACAATTAGAGTTTTTAACCAATCTTGTGCATCCAATAAGTGATTTTGTGCCATTGGTAGAACATTTATGTCATTTTCGTCCTCCCTAGGCTTATTCTAATCCAATTAGGGTTTTTAACCAATCTTGTGCATCCAATATGTTATTTTGTGTCATTGGTTAAACATTAAGGTCGTTTTGGTCCTCCCTTGGCTTATTTTAGTCGAAATAGCGTTTTTAACCAATCTTGTGCATCCAATAAGTGATTTTGTGTCATTGGTTGAACATTTAGGTCATTTGCGTCCTCCTTAGGCTTATTCTAATCCAATTAGGGATTTTAACCAATCTTGTGCATCCAATAAGTGATTTTGTGTCATTGGTTGAACATATAGGTCATTTTCGTCCTCCCTAGACTTATTCTAATCCAATTAGGGTTTTTAATCAATCTTGTGCATCCAATAAGTGCGCTTGTGTCATTGATTGAACATTTCGGTAATTTTCGTCCTCCCTAGGCTTATTCTAATCAAAATAGGGTTTTTAACCAATCTTGTGCATCCAATAAGTGATTTTGTGTCATTGGTTGAACATTTAGGTCATTTTCGTCCTCCCTAGACTTATTCTTATCCAATTAGGGTTATTAACCAATCTTGTGCATCCAATAAGTGCGTTTGTGTCATTGATTGAACGTTTAGGTCATTTTCGTCCTCCCTAGGCTTATTTTAATCCAATTAGGGTTTTTAACTAATCTTGTGCATCCAATATGTTATTTTGTGTAATTGGTTGCCAATTTAGGTCATTTTTCGTCCTCCCTAGGCTTATGCTAATCCAAATAGGGTTTTTAACCAATCTTGTGCATCCAATAGGTTATTTTGTGTCATTGGTTGAACATTTAGGTCATTTTCGTTCTCCCTTGGCTTATTCTAATACAATTAGAGTTTTTAACCAATCTTGTGCATCCAATAAGTGATTTTGTGCCATTGGTAGAACATTTATGTCATTTTCGTCCTCCCTAGGCTTATTCTAATCCAATTAGGGTTTTTAACCAATCTTGTGCATCCAATATGTTATTTTGTGTCATTGGTTAAACATTAAGGTCGTTTTGGTCCTCCCTTGGCTTATTTTAGTCGAAATAGCGTTTTTAACCAATCTTGTGCATCCAATAAGTGATTTTGTGTCATTGGTTGAACATTTAGGTCATTTGCGTCCTCCTTAGGCTTATTCTAATCCAATTAGGGATTTTAACCAATCTTGTGCATCCAATAAGTGATTTTGTGTCATTGGTTGAACATATCGGTCATTTTCGTCCTCCCTAGACTTATTCTAATCCAATTAGGGTTTTTAATCAATCTTGTGCATCCAATAAGTGCGCTTGTGTCATTGATTGAACATTTCGGTAATTTTCATCCTCCCTAGGCTTATTCTAATCCAATTAGGGTTTATAACCAATCTTGTGCATCCAATAAGTGATTTTGTGACATTGGTAGAACATTTAGGTCTTTTTCGTCCTCCCTAAGCTTATTCTAATCCAATTAGGGTTTTTAACCAATCTTGTGCATCCAATAAGTGATTTTGTGTCATTGGTTGAACATTTAGGTCATTTGCGTCCTCCTTAGACTTATTCTAATCCAATTAGGGATTTTAACCAATCTTGTGCATCCAATAAGTGATTTTGTGTCATTGGTTGAACATTTAGGTCATTTTCGTCCTCCCTAGACTTATTCTAATTCAATTAGGGTTTTTAATCAATCTTGTGCATCCAATAAGTGCGTTTGTGTCATTGATTGAACATTTCGGTCATTTTCGTCCTCCCTAGGCTTATTCTAATCCAATTAGGGTTTATAACCAATCTTGTGCATCCAATAAGTGATTTTGTGTCATTGGTAGAACATTTAGGTCTTTTTCGTCCTCCCTAGGCTTATTCTAATCCAATTAGGGTTTTCAACCAATCTTGTGCATCCAATAAGTGATTTTGTGTCATTGGTTGAACATTTAGGTCTTTTGCGTCCTCCTTAGACTTATTCTAATCCAATTAGGGATTTTAACCAATCTTGTGCATCCAATAAGTGATTTTGTGTCATTGGTTGAACATTTAGGTCATTTTCGTCCTCCCTAGACTTATTCTAATCCAATTAGGGTTTTTAATCAATCTTGTGCATCCAATAAGTGCGTTTGTGTGATTGATTGAACATTTCAGTCATTTTCGTCCTCCCTAAGCTTATTCTAATCCAATTAGGGTTTATAACCAATCTTGTGCATCCAATAAGTGATTTTGTGTCATTGGTAGAACATTTAGGTCTTTTTCGTCCTCCCTAGGCTTATTCTAATCCAATTAGGGTTTTCAACCAATCTTGTGCATCCAATAAGTGATTTTGTGTCATTGGTTGAACATTTAGGTCATTTTCGTCCTCCGCAGGCTTATTCTAATCCAATTAGGGGTTTTAACCAATCTTGTGCATCCAATATGTTATTTTGTGTCATTAGTTGCACATTTAGGTCGTTTTTGTCCTCCCTAGGCTTATTCTAATCGAAATAGGGTTTTTAACCAATCTTGTGCATCCAATAAGTGATTTTGTGTCATTGGTTGAACATTTAGGTCATTTTCGTCCTCCCTAGACTTATTCTAATCCAATTAGGGTTATTAACCAATCTTATGCATCCAATAAGTGCGTTTGTGTCATTGATTGAACATTTAGGTCATTTTCGTCCTCCCTAGGCTTTTTTTAATCCAATTAGGGTTTTTAACCAATCTTGTGCATCCAATATGTTATTTTGTGTCATTGGTAGAACATTTAGGTCTTTTTCGTCCTCCCTAGGCTTATTCTAATCCAATTAGGGTTTTTAACCAATCTTGTGCATCCAATAAGTAATTTTGTGTCATTGGTTGAACATATAGGTCATTTGCGTCCTCCTTAGACTTATTCTAATCCAATTAGGGATTTTAACCAATCTTGTGCATCCAATAAGTGATTTTGTGTCATTGGTTGAACATTTAGGTCATTTTCGTCCTCCCTAGACTTATTCTAATCCAATTAGGGTTTTTAATCAATCTTGTGCATCCAATAAGTGCGTTTGTGTCATTGATTGAACATTTCGGTCATTTTCGTCCTCCCTAGGCTTATTCTAATCCAATTAGGGTTTATAACCAATCTTGTGCATCCAATAAGTGATTTTGTGTCATTGGTAGAACATTTAGGTCTTTTGCTTCCTCCCTAGGCTTAATCTAATCCAATTAGGGTTTTCAACCAATCTTGTGCATCCTATAAGTGATTTTGTGTCATTGGTTGAACATTTAGGTCATTTTCGTCCTCCACAGGCTTATTCTAATCCAATTAGGGATTTTAACCAATCTTGTGCATCCAATATGTTATTTTGTGTCATTGGTTGCACATTTAGGTTGTTTTTGTCCTCCCTAGGCTTATTTTAATCGAAATAGGGTTTTTAACCAATCTTGTGCATCCAATAAGAGATTTTGTGTCATTGGTTGAACATTTAGGTCATTTTCGTCCTCCCCAGACTTATTCTAATCCAATTAGGGTTATTAACCAATCTTGTGCATCCAATAAGTGCGTTTGTGTCATTGATTGAACATTTAGGTCATTTTCGTCCTCCCTAGGCTTATTTTAATCCAATTAGGGTTTTTAACCAATCTTGTGCATCCAATATGTTATTTTGTGTAATTGGTTGCAAATTTAGGTCATTTTTCGTCCTCCATAGGCTTATGCTAATCCAAATAGGGTTTTTTAACCAATCTTGTGCTTCCAATAGGTGATTTTGTGTCATTGGTTGAACATTTAGGTCATTTTCGTTTTCCTTAGGCTTATTCTAATACAATTAGAGTTTTTAACCAATCTTGTGCATCCAATAAGTGATTTTGTGTCATTGGTAGAACATTTAGGTCATTTTCGTCCTCCCTAGGCTTATTCTAATCCAATTAGGGTTTTTAACCAATCTTGTGCATCCAATATGTTATTTTGTGTCATTGGTTAAACATTAAGGTCGTTTTGGTCCTCCCTATGCTTATTCTAATCGAAATAGGGTTTTTAACCAATCTTGTGCATCCAATAAGTGATTTTGTGTCATTGGTTGAACATTTAGGTCATTTGCGTCCTCCATAGGCTTATTCTAATCCAATTAGGGATTTTAACCAATCTTGTGCATCCAATAAGTGATTTTGTGTCATTGGTTGAACATTTAGGTCATTTTCGTCCTCCCTAGACTTATTCTAATCCAATTAGGGTTTTTAATCAATCTTGTGCATCCAATAAGTGCGTTTGTGTCATTGATTGAACATTTCAGTCATTTTCGTCCTCCGCAGGCTTATTCTAATCCAATTAGGGGTTTTAACCAATCTTGTGCATCCAATATGTTATTTTGTGTCATTAGTTGCACATTTAGGTCGTTTTTGTCCTCCCTAGGCTTATTCTAATCGAAATAGGGTTTTTAACCAATCTTGTGCATCCAATAAGTGATTTTGTGTCATTGGTTGAACATTTAGGTCATTTTCGTCCTCCCTAGACTTATTCTAATCCAATTAGGGTTATTAACCAATCTTATGCATCCAATAAGTGCGTTTGTGTCATTGATTGAACATTTAGGTCATTTTCGTCCTCCCTAGGCTTTTTTTAATCCAATTAGGGTTTTTAACCAATCTTGTGCATCCAATATGTTATTTTGTGTCATTGGTAGAACATTTAGGTCTTTTTCGTCCTCCCTAGGCTTATTCTAATCCAATTAGGGTTTTTAACCAATCTTGTGCATCCAATAAGTAATTTTGTGTCATTGGTTGAACATTTAGGTCATTTGCGTCCTCCTTAGACTTATTCTAATCCAATTAGGGATTTTAACCAATCTTGTGCATCCAATAAGTGATTTTGTGTCATTGGTTGAACATTTAGGTCATTTTCGTCCTCCCTAGACTTATTCTAATTCAATTAGGGTTTTTAATCAATCTTGTGCATCCAATAAGTGCGTTTGTGTCATTGATTGAACATTTCGGTCATTTTCGTCCTCCCTAGGCTTATTCTAATCCAATTAGGGTTTATAACCAATCTTGTGCATCCAATAAGTGATTTTGTGTCATTGGTAGAACATTTAGGTCTTTTTCGTCCTCCCTAGGCTTATTCTAATCCAATTAGGGTTTTCAACCAATCTTGTGCATCCAATAAGTGATTTTGTGTCATTGGTTGAACATTTAGGTCTTTTGCGTCCTCCTTAGACTTATTCTAATCCAATTAGGGATTTTAACCAATCTTGTGCATCCAATAAGTGATTTTGTGTCATTGGTTGAACATTTAGGTCATTTTCGTCCTCCCTAGACTTATTCTAATCCAATTAGGGTTTTTAATCAATCTTGTGCATCCAATAAGTGCGTTTGTGTGATTGATTGAACATTTCAGTCATTTTCGTCCTCCCTAAGCTTATTCTAATCCAATTAGGGTTTATAACCAATCTTGTGCATCCAATAAGTGATTTTGTGTCATTGGTAGAACATTTAGGTCTTTTTCGTCCTCCCTAGGCTTATTCTAATCCAATTAGGGTTTTCAACCAATCTTGTGCATCCAATAAGTGATTTTGTGTCATTGGTTGAACATTTAGGTCATTTTCGTCCTCCGCAGGCTTATTCTAATCCAATTAGGGGTTTTAACCAATCTTGTGCATCCAATATGTTATTTTGTGTCATTAGTTGCACATTTAGGTCGTTTTTGTCCTCCCTAGGCTTATTCTAATCGAAATAGGGTTTTTAACCAATCTTGTGCATCCAATAAGTGATTTTGTGTCATTGGTTGAACATTTAGGTCATTTTCGTCCTCCCTAGACTTATTCTAATCCAATTAGGGTTTTTAACCAATCTTGTGCATCCAATAAGTGCGTTTGTGTCATTGATTGAACATTAAGGTCATTTTCGTCCTCCCTAGGCTTATTCTAATCCAATTAGGGTTTTTAACCAATCTTGTGCATCCAATATGTTATTTTGTGTCATTGGTTAAACATTAAGGTCGTTTTGGTCCTCCCTTGGCTTATTTTAGTCGAAATAGCGTTTTTAACCAATCTTGTGCATCCAATAAGTGATTTTGTGTCATTGGTTGAACATTTAGGTCATTTGCGTCCTCCTTAGGCTTATTCTAATCCAATTAGGGATTTTAACCAATCTTGTGCATCCAATAAGTGATTTTGTGTCATTGGTTGAACATTTAGGTCATTTTCGTCCTCCCTAGACTTATTCTAATCCAATTGGGTTTTTTATCAATCTTGTGCATCCAATAAGTGCGTTTGTGTCATTTATTGAACATTTCGGTCATTTTCGTCCTCCCTAAGCTTATTCTAATCCTATTAGGGCTTATAACCAATCTTGTGCATCCAATAAGTGATTTTGTGTCATTGGTAGAACATTTAGGTCTTTTTCGTCCTCCCTAGGCTTATTCTAATCCAATTAGGGTTTTCAACCAATCTTGTGCATCCAATAAGTGATTTTGTGTCATTTGTTGAACATTTAGGTCATTTTCGTCCTCCCTAGACTTATTCTAATCCAATTAGGGTTTTTAACCAATCTTGTGCATCCAATAAGTGCGTTTGTGTCATTGATTGAACATTAAGGTCATTTTCGTCCTCCCTAGGCTTATTCAAATCCAATTAGGGTTTTTATCCAATCTTGTGCATCCAATATGTTATTTTGTGTCATTGGTTAAACATTAAGGTCGTTTTGGTCCTCTCTATGCTTATTCTAATCGAAATAGGGTTTTTAACCAATCTTGTGCATCCAATAAGTGATTTTGTGTCATTGGTTGAACATTTAGGTCATTTGCGTCCTCCTTAGGCTTATTCTAATCCAATTAGGGATTTTAACCAATCTTGTGCATCCAATAAGTGATTTTGTGTCATTGGTTAACATTTAGGTCATTTTCGTCCTCCCTAGACTTATTCTAATCCAATTAGGGTTTATAACCAATCTTGTGCATCCAATAAGTGATTTTGTGTCATTGGTTGAACATTTAGGTCATTTTCGTCCTCCATAGGATTATTCTAATCCAATTAGGGGTTTTAACCAATCTTGTGCATCCAATAAGTGATTTTGTGTCATTGGTTAAACATTTAGGTTATTTTCGTCCTCCCTAGACTTATTCTAATCCAATTAGGGTTTTTAACCAATCTTGTGCATCCAATAAGTGCGTTTGTGTCATTGATTTGAACATTTAGGTCATTTTCGTCCTCCCTAGACTTATTTTAATCCAATTAGGGTTTTTAACCAATCTTGTGCATCCAATATGTTATTTTGTGTAATTGGTTGCAAATTTAGATCATTTTCGTCCTCCCTAGGCTTATTCTAATCCAATTAGGGATTTTAACCAATCTTGGGCATCCAATAAGTGATTTTGTGTCATTGGTTGAACATTTAGGTCATTTTCGTCCTCCCTAGACTTATTCTAATCCAATTAGGGTTTTTAACCAATCTTGTGCATCCAATAAGTGCGTTTGTGTCATTGATTGAACATTAAGGTCATTTTCGTCCTCCCTAGGCTTATTCAAATCCAATTAGGGTTTTTATCCAATCTTGTGCATCCAATATGTCATTTTGTGTCATTGGTTTGCACATTTAGGTTGTTTTTGTCCTCCCTAGGCATATTCTAATCGAAATAGGGTTTTTAACCAATCTTGTGCATCCAATTAGTGATTTTGTGTCATTGGTTTGCACATTTAGGTTGTTTTTGTCCTCCCTATGCTTATTCTAATCGAAATAGGGTTTTTAACCAATCTTGTGCATCCAATAAATGATTTTGTGTCATTGGTTGAGCATTTAGGTCATTTTTCGCCCTCCCTAGGCTTATTCTAATCCAATTAGGGTTGTTAACCAATCTTGTGCATCCAATATGTTATTTTGTGTCATTGGTTGAACATTTAGGTCATTTTCGTCCTCCCTAGACTTATTCTAATCCAATTAGGGTTTTTAATCAATCTTGTGCATCCAATAAGTGCGTTTGTGTCATTGATTGAACATTTCGGTCATTTTCGTCCTCCCTAGGCTTATTCTAATCCAATTAGGGGTTTTAACCAATCTTGTGCATCCAATATGTTATTTTGTGTCATTGGTTTGGACATTTAGGTTGTTTTTGTCCTCCCTAGGCTTATTCTAATCGAAATAGGGTTTTTAACCAATCTTGTGCATCCAATTAGTGATTTTGTGTCATTGGTTGAATATTTGGGTCATTTTCAACCGCCCTAGGCTTATTCTAATCCAATTAGGGTTTTTAACCAATCTTGTGCATCCAATAAGTGATTTTGTGTCATTAGTTGAACATTTAGGTCATTTGCGTCCTCCTTAGGCTTATTCTAATCCAATTAGGGATTTTAACCAATCTTGTGCATCCAATAAGTGATTTTGTGTCATTGGTTGAACATTTAGGTCATTTTCGTCCTCCCTAGGCTTATTCTAATCCAATTAGGGTTTTTAATCAATCTTGTGCATCCAATAAGTGCGTTTGTGTCATTGATTGAACATTTCGGTCATTTTCGTCCTCCCTAGGCTTATTCTAATCCAATTAGGGTTTATAACCAATCTTGTGCATCCAATAAGTGATTTTGTGTCATTGGTAGAACATTTAGGTCTTTTTCGTCCTCCCTAAGCTTATTCTAATCCAATTAGGGATTTTAACCAATCTTGTGCATCCAATAAGTGATTTTGTGTCATTGGTTGAACATTTAGGTCATTTGCGTCCTCCTTAGGCTTATTCTAATCCAATTAGGGATTTTAACCAATCTTGTGCATCCAATAAGTGATTTTGTGTCATTGGTTGAACATTTAGGTCATTTTCGTCCTCCCTAGACTTATTCTAATCCAATTGGGTTTTTTATCAATCTTGTGCATCCAATAAGTGCGTTTGTGTCATTTATTGAACATTTCGGTCATTTTCGTCCTCCCTAAGCTTATTCTAATCCTATTAGGGCTTATAACCAATCTTGTGCATCCAATAAGTGATTTTGTGTCATTGGTAGAACATTTAGGTCTTTTTCGTCCTCCCTAGGCTTATTCTAATCCAATTAGGGTTTTCAACCAATCTTGTGCATCCAATAAGTGATTTTGTGTCATTGGTTGAATATTTAGGTCATTTTCGTCCTCCACAGGCTTATTCTAATCCAATTAGGGGTTTTAACCAATCTTGTGCATCCAATATGTTATTTTGTGTCATTGGTTGCACATTTAGGTTGTTTTTTTCCACCCTAGGCATATTCTAATCGAAATAGGGTTTTTAACCAATCTTGTGCATCCAATAAGTGATTTTGTGTCATTGGTTGAACATTTAGGTCCTTTTCGTCCTCCCCAGAATTATTCTAATCCAATTAGGGTTATTAACCAATCTTGTGCATCCAATAAGTGTGTTTGTGTCATTGATTGAACATTTAGATCATTTTCGTCCTCCCTAGGCTTATTTTAATCCAATTAGGGTTTTTAACCAATCTTGTGCATCCAATAAGTGATTTTGTGTCATTGGTTGAACATATAGGTCATTTTCGTCCTCCATAGACTTATTCTAATCCAATTAGGGTTTTTAATCAATCTTGTGCATCCAATAAGTGCGCTTGTGTCATTGATTGAACATTTCGGTAATTTTCGTCCTCCCTAGGCTTATTCTAATCCAATTAGGGTTTATAACCAATCTTGTGCATCCAATAAGTGATTTTGTGACATTGGTAGAACATTTAGGTCTTTTTCGTCCTCCCTCAGCTTATTCTAATCCAATTAGGGTTTTTAACCAATCTTGTGCATCCAATAATTGATTTTTTGACATTGGTAGAACATTTAGGTCTTTTTCGTCCTCCCTAAGCTTATTCTAATCCAATTAGGGTTTTTAACCAATCTTGTGCATCCAATAAGTGATTTTGTGTCATTGGTTGAACATTTAGGTCATTTGCGTCCTCCTTAGACTTATTCTAATCCAATTAGGGATTTTAACCAATCTTGTGCATCCAATAAGTGATTTTGTGTCATTGGTTGAACATTTAGGTCATTTTCGTCCTCCCTAGACTTATTCAAATCCAATTAGGTTTTTTATCAATCTTGTGCATCCAATAAGTGCGTTTGTGTCATTGATTGAACATTTCGGTCATTTTCGTCCTCCCTAAGCTTATTCTAATCCAATTAGGGTTTATAACCAATCTTGTGCATCCAATAAGTAATTTTGTGTCATTGGTAGAACATTTAGGTCTTTTTCGTCCTCCCTAGGCTTATTCTAATCCAATTAGGCTTTTCAACCAATCTTGTGCATCCAATAAGTGATTTTGTGTCATTGGTTGAACATTTAGGTCATTTTCGTCCTCCACAGGCTTATTCTAATCCAATTAGGGGTTTTAACCAATCTTGTGCGTCCAATATGTTATTTTGTGTCATTAGTTGCACATTTAGGTCGTTTTTGTCCTCCCTAGGCTTATTCTAATCGAAATAGGGTTTTTAACCAATCTTGTGCATCCAATAAGTGATTTTGTGTCATTGGTTGAACATTTAGGTCATTTTCGTCCTCCCTAGACTTATTCTAATCCAATTAGGGTTATTAACCAATCTTATGCATCCAATAAGTGCGTTTGTGTCATTGATTGAACATTTAGGTCATTTTCGTCCTCCCTAGGCTTATTTTAATCCAATTAGGGTTTTTAACCAATCTTGTGCATCCAATATGTTATTTTGTGTAATTGGTTGCAAATTTAGGTCATTTTTCGTCCTCCCTAGGCTTATGCTAATCCAAATAGGGTTTTTAACCAATCTTGTGCTTCCAATAGGTGATTTTGTGTCATTGGTTGAACATTTAGGTCATTTTCGTTTTCCTTAGGCTTATTCTAATACAATTAGAGTTTTTAACCAATCTTGTGCATCCAATAAGTGATTTTGTGTCATTGGTAGAACATTTAGGTCATTTTCGTCCTCCCTAGGCTTATTCTAATCCAATTAGGGTTTTTAACCAATCTTGTGCATCCAATATGTTATTTTGTGTCATTGGTTAAACATTAAGGTCGTTTTGGTCCTCCCTTGGCTTATTTTAATCGAAATAGCGTTTTTAACCAATCTTGTGCATCCAATAAGTGATTTTGTGGTATTGGTTGAACATTTAGATCATTTGCGTCCTCCTTAGGCTTATTCTAATCCAATTAGGGTTTTTAACCAATCTTGTCCATCCAATAAGTGATTTTGTGTCATTGGTTCAACTTTTAGGTCATTTGCGTCCTCCTCAGACTTATTCTAATCCTATTAGGGATTTTAACCAATCTTGTGCATCCAATAAGTGATTTTGTGTCATTGGTTGAACATTTAGGTCATTTTCGTCCTCCACAGGCTTATTCTAATCCAATTAGGCGTTTTAACCAATCTTGTGCATCCAATATGTTATTTTGTGTAATTGGTTGCAAATTTAGGTCATTTTCGTCCTCCCTAGGCTTATTTTAATCCAATTAGGGTTTTTAACCAATCTTGTGCATCCAATATGTTATTTTGTGTAATTGGTTGCAAATTTAGGTCATTTTTCGTCCTCCCTAGGCTTATGCTAATCCAAATAGGGTTTTTAACCAATCTTGTGCATCCAATAGGTGATTTTGTGTCATTGGTTGAACATTTAGGTCATTTTCGTTCTCCCTAGGCTTATTCTAATACAATTAGAGTTTTTAACCAATCTTGTGCATCCAATAAGTGATTTTGTGTCATTGGTAGAACATTAAGATCTTTTTCGTCCTCCCTAGGCTTATTGTAATCCAATTAGGGTTTTTAACCAATCTTGTGCATCCAATAAGTGATTTTGTGTCATTGGTTGAACATTTAGGTCATTTGCGTCCTCCTTAGGCTTATTCTAATCCAATTAAGGATTTTAACCGATCTTGTGCATCCAATAAGTGATTTTGTGTCATTGGTTGAACATTTAGGTCATTTTCGTCCTCCCCAGACTTATTCTAATACAATTAGAGTTTTTAACCAATCTTGTGCATCCAATAAGTGATTTTGTGTCATTGGTAGAACATTTAGGTCATTTTCGTCCTCCCTAGGCTTATTCTAATCCAATTAGGGTTTATAACCAATCTTGTGCATCCAATAAGTGATTTTGTGTCATTGGTAGAACATTTAGGTCTTTTTCGTCCTCCCTAGGCTTATTCTAATCCAATTAGGGTTTTTAACCAATCTTGTGCATCCAATAAGTGCGTTTGTGTCATTGATTGAACATTTCGGTCATTTTCGTCCTCCCTAGGCTTATTCTAATCCAATTAGGGTTTATAACCAATCTTGTGCATCCAATAAGTGATTTTGTGTCATTGGTAGAACATTTAGGTCTTTTTCGTCCTCCCTAGGCTTATTCTAATCCAATTAGGGTTTTCAACCATTCTTGTGCATCCAATAAGTGATTTTGTGTCATTGGTTGAATATTTAGGTCATTTTCGTCCTCCACAGGCTTATTCTAATCCAATTAGGGGTTTTAACCAATCTTGTGCATCCAATATGTTATTTTGTGTCATTGGTTGCACATTTAGGTCGTTTTTTTCCACCCTAGGCATATTCTAATCGAAATAGGGTTTTTAACTAATCTTGTGCATCCAATAAGTGATTTTGTGTCATTGGTTGAACATTTAGGTCCTTTTCGTCCTCCCCAGACTTATTCTAATCCAATTAGGGTTATTAACCAATCTTGTGCATCCAATAAGTGAGTTTGTGTCATTGATTGAACATTTAGATCATTTTCGTCCTCCCTAGGCTTATTTTAATCCAATTAGGGTTTTTAACCAATCTTGTGCATCCAATATGTTATTTTGTGTAATTGGTTGCAAATTTAGGTCATTTTTCGTCCTCCATAGACTTATTCTAATCCAAATAGGGTTTTTAACCAATCTTGTGCATCCAATAGGTGATTTTATGTCATTGGTTGAAATTTAGGTCATTTTCGTCCTCCCTAGGCTTATTCTAATACAATTAGAGATTTTAACCAATCATGTGCATCCAATAAGTGATTTTGTGTCATTGGTAGAATATTTAGGTCATTTTCGTCCTCCCTAGGCTTATTCTAATCCAATTAGGGTTTTTAACCAATCTTGTGCATCCAATATGTTATTTTGTGTCATTGGTTAAACATTAAGGTCGTTTTGGTCCTCCCTTGGCTTATTTTAATCGAAATAGCGTTTTTAACCAATCTTGTGCATCCAATAAGTGATTTTGTGGTATTGGTTGAACATTTAGGTCATTTGCGTCCTCCTTAGGCTTATTCTAATCCAATTAGGGTTTTTAACCAATCTTGTGCATCCAATAAGTGATTTTGTGTCATTGGTTGAACATTTAGGTCATTTGCGTCCTCCTCAGACTTATTCTAATCCAATTAGGGGTTTTAACCAATCTTGTGCATCCAATAAGTGATTTTGTGTCATTGGTTGAACATTTAGGTCATTTTCGTCCTCCCTAGGCTTATTCTAATCCAATTAGGGTTTTCAACCAATCTTATGCATCCAATAAGTGATTTTGTGTCATTGGTTGAACATTTAGGTCATTTTCGTCCTCCACAGGCTTATTCTAATCCAATTAGGGGTTTTAACCAATCTTGTGCATCCAATATATTATTTTGTGTCATTGGTTGCACAGTTAGGTCGTTTTTGTCCTCCCTAGGCTTATTCTAATCGAAATAGGGTTTTTAACCAATCTTGTGCATCCAATAAGTGATTTTGTGTCATTGGTTGAACATTTAGGTCATTTTCGTCCTCCCTAGACTTATTCTAATCCAATTAGGGTTATTAACCAATCTTATGCATCCAATAAGTGCGTTTGTGTCATTGATTGAACATTTAGGTCATTTTCGTCCTCCCTAGGCTTATTTTAATCCAATTAGGGTTTTTAACCAATCTTGTGCATCCAATATGTTATTTTGTGTAATTGGTTGCAAATTTAGGTCATTTTTCGTCCTCCCTAGGCTTATGCTAATCCAAATAGGGTTTTTAACCAATCTTGTGCTTCCAATAGGTGATTTTGTGTCATTGGTTGAACATTTAGGTCATTTTCGTTTTCCTTAGGCTTATTCTAATACAATTAGAGTTTTTAACCAATCTTGTGCATCCAATAAGTGATTTTGTGTCATTGGTAGAACATTTAGGTCATTTTCGTCCTCCCTAGGCTTATTCTAATCCAATTAGGGTTTTTAACCAATCTTGTGCATCCAATATGTTATTTTGTGTCATTGGTTAAACATTAAGGTCGTTTTGGTCCTCCCTTGGCTTATTGTAATCGAAATAGCGTTTTTAACCAATCTTGTGCATCCAATAAGTGATTTTGTGTCATTGGTTGAACATATAGGTCATTTTCTTCCTCCCTAGAGTTATTCTAATCCAATTAGGGTTTTTAATCAATCTTGTGCCTCCAATAAGTGCGGTTGTGTCATTGATTGAACATTTCGGTAATTTTCATCCTCCCTAGGCTTATTCTAATCCAATTAGGGTTTATAACCAATCTTGTGCATCCAATAAGTGATTTTGTGTCATTGGTAGAACATTTAGATCTTTTTCGTCCTCCCTAAGCTTATTCTAATCCAAATAGGGTTTTTAACCAAACTTGTGCATCCAATAAGTGATTTTGTGTCATTGGGTCAACATTTAGGTCATTTGCGTCCTCCTTAAACTTATTCTAATCCAATTAGGGATTTTAACCAATCTTGTGCATCCAATAAGTGATTTTGTGTCATTGGTTGAACATTTAGGTCATTTTCGTCCTCCCTAGACTTATTCTAATCCAATTAGGATTTTTAATCAATCTTGTGCATCCAATAAGTGCGTTTGTGTCATTGATTGAACATTTCGGTCATTTTCGTCCTCCCTAGGCTTATTCTAATCCAATTAGGGTTTATAACCAACCTTGTGCATCCAATAAGTGATTTTGTGTCATTGGTAGAACATTTAGGTCTTTTTCGTCCTCCCTAGGCTTATTCTAATCCAATTAGGGTTTTCAACCAATCTTGTGCATCCAATAAGTGATTTTGTGTCATTGGTTGAACATTTAGGTCATTTTCGTCCTCCACAGGCTTATTCTAATCCAATTAGGGGTTTTAACCAATCTTGTGCATCCAATATGTTATTTTGTGTCTTTGGTTGCACATTTAGGTTGTTTTTGTCCTCCCTAGGCTTATTCTAATCGAAATAGGGTTTTTAACCAATCTTGTGCATCCAATAAGTGATTTTGTGTCATTGGTTGAACATTTAGGTCATTTTCGTCCTCCCCAGACTTATTCTAATCCAATTAGGGTTATTAACCAATCTTGTGCATCCAATAAGTGCGTTTGTGTCATTGATTGAACACATAGGTCATTTTCGTCCTCCCTAGGCTTATTTTAATCCAATTAGGGTTTTTAACCAATCTTGTGCATCCAATATGTTATTTTGTGTAAATGGTTGCAAATTTAGGTCATTTTCGTCCTCTCTAAGCTTATTCTAATCCAAATAGGGTTTTTAACCAATCTTGTGCATCCAATAGGTGATTTTGTGTCATTGGTTGAACATTTAGGTCATTTTCGTCCTCCATAGGCTTATTTTAATACAATTAGTGTTTTTAACCAATCTTGTGCATCCAATAAGTGATTTTGTGTCATTGGTAGAACATTTAGGTCATTTTCGTCCTCCCTAGGCTTATTCTAATCCAATTAGGGTTTTTAACCAATCTTGTGCATCCAATATGTTATTTTGTGTCATTGGTTAAACATTAAGGTCGTTTTGGTCCTCCCTATGCTTATTCTAATCGAAATAGGGTTTTTAACCTATCTTGTGCATCCAATAAGTGATTTTGTGTCATTGGTTGAGGTCATTTGCGTCCTCCTTAGGCTTATTCTAATCCAATTAGGGATTTTAACCAATCTTGTGCATCCAATAAGTGATTTTGTGTCATTGGTTGAACATTTAGGTCTTTTGCGTCCTCCTTAGACTTATTCTAATCCAATTAGGGATTTTAACCAATCTTGTGCATCCAATAAGTGATTTTGTGTCATTGGTTGAACATTTAGGTCATTTTCGTCCTCCCTAGACTTATTCTAATTCAATTAGGGTTTTTAATCAATCTTGTGCATCCAATAAGTGCGTTTGTGTCATTGATTGAACATTTCGGTCATTTTCGTCCTCCCTAGGCTTATTCTAATCCAATTAGGGTTTATAACCAATCTTGTGCATCCAATAAGTGATTTTGTGTCATTGGTAGAACATTTAGGTCTTTTTCGTCCTCCCTAGGCTTATTCTAATCCAATTAGGGTTTTCAACCAATCTTGTGCATCCAATAAGTGATTTTGTGTCATTGGTTGAACATTTAGGTCTTTTGCGTCCTCCTTAGACTTATTCTAATCCAATTAGGGATTTTAACCAATCTTGTGCATCCAATAAGTGATTTTGTGTCATTGGTTGAACATTTAGGTCATTTTCGTCCTCCCTAGGCTTATTCTAATCCAATTAGGGTTTTCAACCAATCTTATGCATCCAATAAGTGATTTTGTGTCATTGGTTGAACATTTAGGTCATTTTCGTCCTCCACAGGCTTATTCTAATCCAATTAGGGGTTTTAACCAATCTTGTGCATCCAATATATTATTTTGTGTCATTGGTTGCACAGTTAGGTCGTTTTTGTCCTCCCTAGGCTTATTCTAATCGAAATAGGGTTTTTAACCAATCTTGTGCATCCAATAAGTGATTTTGTGTCATTGGTTGAACATTTAGGTCATTTTCGTCCTCCCTAGACTTATTCTAATCCAATTAGGGTTATTAACCAATCTTATGCATCCAATAAGTGCGTTTGTGTCATTGATTGAACATTTAGGTCATTTTCGTCCTCCCTAGGCTTATTTTAATCCAATTAGGGTTTTTAACCAATCTTGTGCATCCAATATGTTATTTTGTGTAATTGGTTGCAAATTTAGGTCATTTTTCGTCCTCCCTAGGCTTATGCTAATCCAAATAGGGTTTTTAACCAATCTTGTGCTTCCAATAGGTGATTTTGTGTCATTGGTTGAACATTTAGGTCATTTTCGTTTTCCTTAGGCTTATTCTAATACAATTAGAGTTTTTAACCAATCTTGTGCATCCAATAAGTGATTTTGTGTCATTGGTAGAACATTTAGGTCATTTTCGTCCTCCCTAGGCTTATTCTAATCCAATTAGGGTTTTTAACCAATCTTGTGCATCCAATATGTTATTTTGTGTCATTGGTTAAACATTAAGGTCGTTTTGGTCCTCCCTTGGCTTATTTTAATCGAAATAGCGTTTTTAACCAATCTTGTGCATCCAATAAGTGATTTTGTGGTATTGGTTGAACATTTAGATCATTTGCGTCCTCCTTAGGCTTATTCTAATCCAATTAGGGTTTTTAACCAATCTTGTCCATCCAATAAGTGATTTTGTGTCATTGGTTCAACTTTTAGGTCATTTGCGTCCTCCTCAGACTTATTCTAATCCTATTAGGGATTTTAACCAATCTTGTGCATCCAATAAGTGATTTTGTGTCATTGGTTGAACATTTAGGTCATTTCCGTCCTCCCTAGGCTTATTCTAATCCAATTAGGGTTTTCAACCAATCTTGTGCATCCAATAAGTGATTTTGTGTCATTGGTTGAACATTTAGGTCATTTTCGTCCTCCACAGGCTTATTCTAATCCAATTAGGGGTTTTAACCAATCTTGTGCATCCAATATGTTATTTTGTGTAATTGGTTGCAAATTTAGGTCATTTTCGTCCTCCCTAGGCTTATTTTAATCCAATTAGGGTTTTTAACCAATCTTGTGCATCCAATATGTTATTTTGTGTAATTGGTTGCAAATTTAGGTCATTTTTCGTCCTCCCTAGGCTTATTCTAATCCAAATAGGATATTTAACCAATCTTGTGCATCCCATAGGTGATTTTGTGTCATTGGTTGAACATTTAGCTCATTTTCGTTCTCCCTAGGCTTATTCTAATACAATTAGAGTTTTTAACCAATCTTGTGCATACAATAACTGATTTTGTGTCATTGGTTGAACATTTAGGTCATTTTCGTCCTCCCTAGGCTTATTCTAATCCAATTAGGGTTTATAACCAATCTTGTGCATCCAATAAGTGATTTTGTGTCATTGGTAGAACATTTAGGTCTTTTTCGTCCTCCCTAGGCTTATTCTAATCCAATTAGGGTTTTCAACCAATCTTGTGCATCCAATAAGTGATTTTGTGTCATTGGTTGAATATTTAGGTCATTTTCGTCCTCCACAGGCTTATTCTAATCCAATTAGGGGTTTTAACCAATCTTGTGCATCCAATATGTTATTTTGTGTCATTGGTTGCACATTTAGGTTGTTTTTTTCCACCCTAGGCATATTCTAATCGAAATAGGGTTTTTAACCAATCTTGTGCATCCAATAAGTGATTTTGTGTCATTGGTTGAACATATCGGTCATTTTCGTCCTCCCTAGACTTATTCTAATCCAATTAGGGTTTTTAATCAATCTTGTGCATCCAATAAGTGCGCTTGTGTCATTGATTGAACATTTCGGTAATTTTCATCCTCCCTAGGCTTATTCTAATCCAATTAGGGTTTATAACCAATCTTGTGCATCCAATAAGTGATTTTGTGACATTGGTAGAACATTTAGGTCTTTTTCGTCCTCCCTAAGCTTATTCTAATCCAATTAGGGTTTTTAACCAATCTTGTGCATCCAATAAGTGATTTTGTGTCATTGGTTGAACATTTAGGTCATTTGCGTCCTCCTTAGGCTTATTCTAATCCAATTAGGGATTTTAACCAATCTTGTGCATCCAATAAGTGATTTTGTGTCATTGGTTGAACATTTAGGTCATTTTCGTCCTCCCTAGGCTTATTCTAATCCAATTAGGGTTTTTAACCAATCTTGTGCATCCAATATGTTATTTTGTGTCATTGGTTAAACATTAAGGTCGTTTTGGTCCTCCCTTGGCTTATTTTAATCGAAATAGCGTTTTTAACCAATCTTGTGCATCCAATAAGTGATTTTGTGGTATTGGTTGAACATTTAGGTCATTTGCGTCCTCCTTAGGCTTATTCTAATCCAATTAGGGTTTTTAACCAATCTTGTCCATCCAATAAGTGATTTTGTGTCATTGGTTCAACTTTTAGGTCATTTGCGTCCTCCTCAGACTTATTCTAATCCTATTAGGGATTTTAACCAATCTTGTGCATCCAATAAGTGATTTTGTGTCATTGGTTGAACATTTAGGTCATTTTCGTCCTCCACAGGCTTATTCTAATCCAATTAGGCGTTTTAACCAATCTTGTGCATCCAATATGTTATTTTGTGTAATTGGTTGCAAATTTAGGTCATTTTCGTCCTCCCTAGGCTTATTTTAATCCAATTAGGGTTTTTAACCAATCTTGTGCATCCAATATGTTATTTTGTGTAATTGGTTGCAAATTTAGGTCATTTTTCGTCCTCCCTAGGCTTATGCTAATCCAAATAGGGTTTTTAACCAATCTTGTGCATCCAATAGGTGATTTTGTGTCATTGGTTGAACATTTAGGTCATTTTCATTCTCCCTAGGCTTATTCTAATACAATTAGAGTTTTTAACCAATCTTGTGCATCCAATAAGTGATTTTGTGTCATTGGTAGAATATTTAGGTCATTTTCGTCCTCCGTAGGCTTATTCTAATCCAATTAGGGGTTTTAACCAATCTTGTGCATCCAATATGTTATTTTGTGTCATTGGTTGCACATTTAGGTCGTTTTGGTCCTCCCTAGGCTTATTCTAATCAAAATAGGGTTTTTAACAAATCTTGTGCATCCAATAAGTGATTTTGTGTCATTGGTTGAACATTTAGGTCATTTTCGTCCTCCCTAGACTTATTCTTATCCAATTAGGGTTATTAACCAATCTTGTGCATCCAATAAGTGCGTTTGTGTCATTGATTGAACATTTAGGTCATTTTCGTCCTCCCTAGGCTTATTTTAATCCAATTAGGGTTTTTAACTAATCTTGTGCATCCAATATGTTATTTTGTGTAATTGGTTGCAAATTTAGGTCATTTTTCGTCCTCCCTAGGCTTATGCTAATCCAAATAGGGTTTTTAACCAATCTTGTGCATCCAATAGGTGATTTTGTGTCATTGGTTGAACATTTAGGTCATTTTCATTCTCCCTAGGCTTATTCTAATACAATTAGAGTTTTTAACCAATCTTGTGCATCCAATAAGTGATTTTGTGTCATTGGTAGAATATTTAGGTCATTTTCGTCCTCCGTAGGCTTATTCTAATCCAATTAGGGGTTTTAACCAATCTTGTGCATCCAATATGTTATTTTGTGTCATTGGTTGCACATTTAGGTCGTTTTGGTCCTCCCTAGGCTTATTCTAATCAAAATAGGGTTTTTAACAAATCTTGTGCATCCAATAAGTGATTTTGTGTCATTGGTTGAACATTTAGGTCATTTTCGTCCTCCCTAGACTTATTCTTATCCAATTAGGGTTATTAACCAATCTTGTGCATCCAATAAGTGCGTTT
>JBBPBQ010000008.1:31658583-31673838 GCA_037974755.1 Cicer yamashitae | reverse complement strand
CTTGTGCATCCAATAGGTTATTTTGTGTCATTGGTTGAACATTTAGGTCATTTTCGTTCTCCCTTGGCTTATTCTAATACAATTAGAGTTTTTAACCAATCTTGTGCATCCAATAAGTGATTTTGTGCCATTGGTAGAACATTTATGTCATTTTCGTCCTCCCTAGGCTTATTCTAATCCAATTAGGGTTTTTAACCAATCTTGTGCATCCAATATGTTATTTTGTGTCATTGGTTAAACATTAAGGTCGTTTTGGTCCTCCCTTGGCTTATTTTAGTCGAAATAGCGTTTTTAACCAATCTTGTGCATCCAATAAGTGATTTTGTGTCATTGGTTGAACATTTAGGTCATTTGCGTCCTCCTTAGGCTTATTCTAATCCAATTAGGGATTTTAACCAATCTTGTGCATCCAATAAGTGATTTTGTGTCATTGGTTGAACATATAGGTCATTTTCGTCCTCCCTAGACTTATTCTAATCCAATTAGGGTTTTTAATCAATCTTGTGCATCCAATAAGTGCGCTTGTGTCATTGATTGAACATTTCGGTAATTTTCGTCCTCCCTAGGCTTATTCTAATCAAAATAGGGTTTTTAACCAATCTTGTGCATCCAATAAGTGATTTTGTGTCATTGGTTGAACATTTAGGTCATTTTCGTCCTCCCTAGACTTATTCTTATCCAATTAGGGTTATTAACCAATCTTGTGCATCCAATAAGTGCGTTTGTGTCATTGATTGAACGTTTAGGTCATTTTCGTCCTCCCTAGGCTTATTTTAATCCAATTAGGGTTTTTAACTAATCTTGTGCATCCAATATGTTATTTTGTGTAATTGGTTGCCAATTTAGGTCATTTTTCGTCCTCCCTAGGCTTATGCTAATCCAAATAGGGTTTTTAACCAATCTTGTGCATCCAATAGGTTATTTTGTGTCATTGGTTGAACATTTAGGTCATTTTCGTTCTCCCTTGGCTTATTCTAATACAATTAGAGTTTTTAACCAATCTTGTGCATCCAATAAGTGATTTTGTGCCATTGGTAGAACATTTATGTCATTTTCGTCCTCCCTAGGCTTATTCTAATCCAATTAGGGTTTTTAACCAATCTTGTGCATCCAATATGTTATTTTGTGTCATTGGTTAAACATTAAGGTCGTTTTGGTCCTCCCTTGGCTTATTTTAGTCGAAATAGCGTTTTTAACCAATCTTGTGCATCCAATAAGTGATTTTGTGTCATTGGTTGAACATTTAGGTCATTTGCGTCCTCCTTAGGCTTATTCTAATCCAATTAGGGATTTTAACCAATCTTGTGCATCCAATAAGTGATTTTGTGTCATTGGTTGAACATTTAGGTCATTTTTGTCCTCCCTAGACTTATTCTAATCCAATTAGGGTTTTTAATCAATCTTGTGCATCCAATAAGTGCGCTTGTGTCATTGATTGAACATTTCGGTAATTTTCGTCCTCCCTAGGCTTATTCTAATCCAATTAGGGTTTATAACCAATCTTGTGCATCCAATAAGTGATTTTGTGTCATTGGTAGAACATTTAGGTCTTATTCGTCCTCCCTAAGCTTATTCTAATCCAATTAGGGTTTTTAACCAATCTTGTGCATCCAATAAGTGATTTTGTGTCATTGGTAGAACATTTAGGTCATTTTCGTCCTCCCTAGGCTTATTCTAATCCAATTAGGGTTTTTAACCAATCTTGTGCATCCAATATGTTATTTTGTGTCATTGGTTAAACATTAAGGTCGTTTTGGTCCTCCCTTGGCTTATTTTAATCGAAATAGCGTTTTTAACCAATCTTGTGCATCCAATAAGTGATTTTGTGGTATTGGTTGAACATTTAGATCATTTGCGTCCTCCTTAGGCTTATTCTAATCCAATTAGGGTTTTTAACCAATCTTGTCCATCCAATAAGTGATTTTGTGTCATTGGTTCAACTTTTAGGTCATTTGCGTCCTCCTCAGACTTATTCTAATCCTATTAGGGATTTTAACCAATCTTGTGCATCCAATAAGTGATTTTGTGTCATTGGTTGAACATTTAGGTCATTTCCGTCCTCCCTAGGCTTATTCTAATCCAATTAGGGTTTTCAACCAATCTTGTGCATCCAATAAGTGATTTTGTGTCATTGGTTGAACATTTAGGTCATTTTCGTCCTCCACAGGCTTATTCTAATCCAATTAGGGGTTTTAACCAATCTTGTGCATCCAATATGTTATTTTGTGTAATTGGTTGCACATTTAGGTTGTTTTTGTCCTCCCTAGGCTTATTCTAATCGAAATAGGGTTTTTAACCAATCTTGTGCATGCAATAAGTGATTTTGTGTCATTGGTTGAACGTTTAGGTCATTTTTGTCCTCCCTAGACTTATTCTAATCCAATTGGGTTTTTTTTATCAATCTTGTGCATCCAATAAGTGCGTTTGTGTCATTGATTGAACATTTCGGTCATTTTCATCCTCCCTAAGCTTATTCTAATCCTATTAGGGCTTATAACCAATCTTGTGCATCCAATAAGTGATTTTGTGTCATTGGTAGAACATTTAAGTCTTTTTCGTCCTCCCTAGGCTTATTCTAATCCAGTTAGGGTTTTCAACCAATCTTGTGCATCCAATAAGTGATTTTGTGTCATTGGTAGAACATTTAGGTCTTTTTCGTCCTCCCTAAGCTTATTCTAATCCAATTAGGGATTTTAACCAATCTTGTGCATCCAATAAGTGATTTTGTGTCATTGGTTGAACATTTAGGTCATTTGCGTCCTCCTTAGACTTATTCTAATCCAATTAGGGATTTTAACCAATCTTGTGCATCCAATAAGTGATTTTGTGTCATTGGTTGAACATTTAGGTCATTTTCGTCCTCCCTAGACTTATTCAAATCCAATTAGGTTTTTTATCAATCTTGTGCATCCAATAAGTGCGTTTGTGTCATTGATTGAACATTTCGGTCATTTTCGTCCTCCCTAAGCTTATTCTAATCCAATTAGGGTTTATAACCAATCTTGTGCATCCAATAAGTAATTTTGTGTCATTGGTAGAACATTTAGGTCTTTTTCGTCCTCCCTAGGCTTATTCTAATCCAATTAGGCTTTTCAACCAATCTTGTGCATCCAATAAGTGATTTTGTGTCATTGGTTGAACATTTAGGTCATTTTCGTCCTCCACAGGCTTATTCTAATCCAATTAGGGGTTTTAACCAATCTTGTGCGTCCAATATGTTATTTTGTGTCATTAGTTGCACATTTAGGTCGTTTTTGTCCTCCCTAGGCTTATTCTAATCGAAATAGGGTTTTTAACCAATCTTGTGCATCCAATAAGTGATTTTGTGTCATTGGTTGAACATTTAGGTCATTTTCGTCCTCCCTAGACTTATTCTAATCCAATTAGGGTTATTAACCAATCTTATGCATCCAATAAGTGCGTTTGTGTCATTGATTGAACATTTAGCTCATTTTCGTCCTCCCAGGCTTATTTTAATCCAATTAGGGTTTTTAACCAATCTTGTGCATCCAATATGTTATTTTGTGTAATTGGTTGCAAATTTAGGTCATTTTTCGTCCTCCCTAGGCTTATGCTAATGCAAATAGGATTTTTAACCAATCTTGTGCTTCCAATAGGTGATTTTGTGTCATTGGTTGAACATTTAGGTCATTTTCGTTCTCCCTAGGCTTATTCTAATACAATTAGAGTTTTTAACCAATCTTGTGCATCCAATAAGTAATTTTGTGTCATTGGTAGAACATTTAGGTCATTTTCGTCCTCCCTAGGCTTATTCTAATCCAATTAGGGTTTTTAACCAATCTTGTGCATCCAATATGTTATTTTGTGTCATTGGTTAAACATTAAGGTCGTTTTGGTCCTCCCTTGGCTTATTTTAATCGAAATAGCGTTTTTAACCAATCTTGTGCATCCAATAAGTGATTTTGTGGTATTGGTTGAACATTTAGATCATTTGCGTCCTCCTTAGGCTTATTCTAATCCAATTAGGGTTTTTAACCAATCTTGTCCATCCAATAAGTGATTTTGTGTCATTGGTTCAACTTTTAGGTCATTTGCGTCCTCCTCAGACTTATTCTAATCCTATTAGGGATTTTAACCAATCTTGTGCATCCAATAAGTGATTTTGTGTCATTGGTTGAACATTTAGGTCATTTTCGTCCTCCACAGGCTTATTCTAATCCAATTAGGCGTTTTAACCAATCTTGTGCATCCAATATGTTATTTTGTGTAATTGGTTGCAAATTTAGGTCATTTTCGTCCTCCCTAGGCTTATTTTAATCCAATTAGGGTTTTTAACCAATCTTGTGCATCCAATATGTTATTTTGTGTAATTGGTTGCAAATTTAGGTCATTTTTCGTCCTCCCTAGGCTTATGCTAATCCAAATAGGGTTTTTAACCAATCTTTTGCATCCAATAAGTGATTTTGTGTCATTGGTAGAACATTTAGGTCTTTTTCGTCCTCCCTAGGCTTATTCTAATCCAATTAGGGTTTTTAACCAATCTTGTGCATCCAATAAGTGATTTTGTGTCATTTGTTGAACATTTAGGTCATTTGCGTCCTCCTTAGGCTTATTCTAATCCAATTAAGGATTTTAACCGATCTTGTGCATCCAATAAGTGATTTTGTGTCATTGGTTGAACATTTAGGTCATTTGCGTCCTCCTCAGACTTATTCTAATCCAATTAGGGTTTATAACCAATCTTGTGCATCCAATAAGTGATTTTGTGTTATTGGTAGAACATTTAGGTCTTTTTCGTCCTCCCTAGGTTTATTCTAATCCAATTAGGGTTTTCAACCAATCTTGTGCATCCAATAAGTGATTTTGTGTCATTGGTTTAACATTTAGGTCATTTTCGTCCTCCACAGGCTTATTCTAATCCAATTAGGGGTTTTAACCAATCTTGTGCATCCAATATGTTATTTTGTGTCATTGGTTGCACATTTAGGTCGTTTTGGTCCTCCTTAGGCTTATTCTAATCGAAATAGGGTTTTTAACCAATCTTGTGCATCCAATAAGTGATTTTGTGTCATTGGTTGAACATTTAGGTCATTTTCGTCCTCCCTAGACTTATTCTTATCCAATTAGGGTTATTAACCAATCTTGTGCATCCAATAAGTGCGTTTGTGTCATTGATTGAACATTTAGGTCATTTTCGTCCTCCCTAAGCTTATTTTAATCCAATTAGGGTTTTTAACTAATCTTGTGCATCCAATATGTTATTTTGTGTAATTGGTTGCAAATTTAGGTCATTTTTCGTCCTCCCTAGGCTTATGCAAATCCAAATAGGGTTTTTAACCAATCTTGTGCATCCAATAGGTGATTTTGTGTCATTGGTTGAACATTTAGGTCATTTTCATTCTCCCTACGCTTATTCTAATACAATTAGAGTTTTTAACCAATCTTGTGCATCCAATAAGTGATTTTGTGTCATTGGTAGAACATTTAGGTCATTTTCGTCCTCCCTAGGCTTATTCTAATCCAATTAGGGTTTTTAACCAATCTTGTGCATCCAATATGTTATTTTGTGTCATTGGTTAAACATTAAGGTCGTTTTGGTCCTCCCTTGGCTTATTTTAATCGAAATAGCGTTTTTAACCAATCTTGTGCATCCAATAAGTGATTTTGTGGTATTGGTTGAACATTTAGATCATTTGCGTCCTCCTTAGGCTTATTCTAATCCAATTAGGGTTTTTAACCAATCTTGTCCATCCAATAAGTGATTTTGTGTCATTGGTTCAACTTTTAGGTCATTTGCGTCCTCCTCAGACTTATTCTAATCCTATTAGGGATTTTAACCAATCTTGTGCATCCAATAAGTGATTTTGTGTCATTGGTTGAACATTTAGGTCATTTTCGTCCTCCACAGGCTTATTCTAATCCAATTAGGCGTTTTAACCAATCTTGTGCATCCAATATGTTATTTTGTGTAATTGGTTGCAAATTTAGGTCATTTTCGTCCTCCCTAGGCTTATTTTAATCCAATTAGGGTTTTTAACCAATCTTGTGCATCCAATATGTTATTTTGTGTAATTGGTTGCAAATTTAGGTCATTTTTCGTCCTCCCTAGGCTTATGCTAATCCAAATAGGGTTTTTAACCAATCTTTTGCATCCAATAAGTGATTTTGTGTCATTGGTAGAACATTTAGGTCTTTTTCGTCCTCCCTAGGCTTATTCTAATCCAATTAGGGTTTTTAACCAATCTTGTGCATCCAATAAGTGATTTTGTGTCATTTGTTGAACATTTAGGTCATTTGCGTCCTCCTTAGGCTTATTCTAATCCAATTAAGGATTTTAACCGATCTTGTGCATCCAATAAGTGATTTTGTGTCATTGGTTGAACATTTAGGTCATTTGCGTCCTCCTCAGACTTATTCTAATCCAATTAGGGTTTATAACCAATCTTGTGCATCCAATAAGTGATTTTGTGTTATTGGTAGAACATTTAGGTCTTTTTCGTCCTCCCTAGGTTTATTCTAATCCAATTAGGGTTTTCAACCAATCTTGTGCATCCAATAAGTGATTTTGTGTCATTGGTTTAACATTTAGGTCATTTTCGTCCTCCACAGGCTTATTCTAATCCAATTAGGGGTTTTAACCAATCTTGTGCATCCAATATGTTATTTTGTGTCATTGGTTGCACATTTAGGTCGTTTTGGTCCTCCTTAGGCTTATTCTAATCGAAATAGGGTTTTTAACCAATCTTGTGCATCCAATAAGTGATTTTGTGTCATTGGTTGAACATTTAGGTCATTTTCGTCCTCCCTAGACTTATTCTTATCCAATTAGGGTTATTAACCAATCTTGTGCATCCAATAAGTGCGTTTGTGTCATTGATTGAACATTTAGGTCATTTTCGTCCTCCCTAAGCTTATTTTAATCCAATTAGGGTTTTTAACTAATCTTGTGCATCCAATATGTTATTTTGTGTAATTGGTTGCAAATTTAGGTCATTTTTCGTCCTCCCTAGGCTTATGCAAATCCAAATAGGGTTTTTAACCAATCTTGTGCATCCAATAGGTGATTTTGTGTCATTGGTTGAACATTTAGGTCATTTTCATTCTCCCTACGCTTATTCTAATACAATTAGAGTTTTTAACCAATCTTGTGCATCCAATAAGTGATTTTGTGTCATTGGTAGAACATTTAGGTCATTTTCGTCCTCCCTAGGCTTATTCTAATCCAATTAGGGTTTTTAACCAATCTTGTGCATCCAATATGTTATTTTGTGTCATTGGTTAAACATTAAGGTCGTTTTGGTCCTCCCTTGGCTTATTTTAATCGAAATAGCGTTTTTAACCAATCTTGTGCATCCAATAAGTGATTTTGTGTCATTGGTTGAACATTTAGGTCATTTTCGTTCTCCCTATGCTTATTCTAATACAATTAGAGTTTTTAACCAATCTTGTGCATCAAATATGTGATTTTGTGTCATTGGTAGAACATTTAGGTCATTTTCGTCATCCCTAGGCTTAATCTAATCCAATTAGGGTTTTTAACCAATCTTGTGCATCCAATATGTTATTTTGTGTCATTGGTTAAACATTAAGGTCGTTTTGGTCCTCCCTTGGCTTATTTTAATCGAAATAGCGTTTTTAACCAATCTTGTGCATCCAATAAGTGATTTTGTGTCATTGGTTGAACATTTAGGTCATTTGCGTCCTCCTTAGGCTTATTCTAATCCAATTAGGGATTTTAACCAATCTTGTGCATCCAATAAGTGATTTTGTGTCATTGGTTGAACATTTAGGTCATTTTTGTCCTCCCTAGACTTATTCTAATCCAATTAGGGTTTTTAATCAATCTTGTGCATCCAATAAGTGCGTTTGTGTCATTGATTGAACATTTCAGTCATTTTCGTCCTCCGCAGGCTTATTCTAATCCAATTAGGGGTTTTAACCAATCTTGTGCATCCAATATGTTATTTTGTGTCATTAGTTGCACATTTAGGTCGTTTTTGTCCTCCCTAGGCTTATTCTAATCGAAATAGGGTTTTTAACCAATCTTGTGCATCCAATAAGTGATTTTGTGTCATTGGTTGAACATTTAGGTCATTTTCGTCCTCCCTAGACTTATTCTAATCCAATTAGGGTTATTAACCAATCTTATGCATCCAATAAGTGCGTTTGTGTCATTGATTGAACATTTAGGTCATTTTCGTCCTCCCTAGGCTTTTTTTAATCCAATTAGGGTTTTTAACCAATCTTGTGCATCCAATATGTTATTTTGTGTCATTGGTAGAACATTTAGGTCTTTTTCGTCCTCCCTAGGCTTATTCTAATCCAATTAGGGTTTTTAACCAATCTTGTGCATCCAATAAGTAATTTTGTGTCATTGGTTGAACATTTAGGTCATTTGCGTCCTCCTTAGACTTATTCTAATCCAATTAGGGATTTTAACCAATCTTGTGCATCCAATAAGTGATTTTGTGTCATTGGTTGAACATTTAGGTCATTTTCGTCCTCCCTAGACTTATTCTAATCCAATTAGGTTTTTTATCAATCTTGTGCATCCAATAAGTGCGTTTGTGTCATTGATTGAACATTTCGGTCATTTTCGTCCTCCCTAAGCTTATTCTAATCCAATTAGGGTTTATAACCAATCTTGTGCATCCAATAAGTGATTTTGTGTTATTGGTAGAACATTTAGGTCTTTTTCGTCCTCCCTAGGCTTATTCTAATCCAATTAGGGTTTTCAACAAATCTTGTGCATCCAATTAGTGATTTTGTGTCATTGGTTTAACATTTAGGTCATTTTCGTCCTCCACAGGCTTATTCTAATCCAATTAGGGGTTTTAACCAATCTTGTGCATCCAATATGTTATTTTGTGTCATTGGTTGCACATTTAGGTCGTTTTGGTCCTCCTTAGGCTTATTCTAATCGAAATAGGGTTTTTAACCAATCTTGTGCATCCAATAAGTGATTTTGTGTCATTGGTTGAACATTTAGGTCATTTTCGTCCTCCCTAGACTTATTCTTATCCAATTAGGGTTATTAACCAATCTTGTGCATCCAATAAGTGCGTTTGTGTCATTGATTGAACATTTAGGTCATTTTCGTCCTCCCTAAGCTTATTTTAATCCAATTAGGGTTTTTAACTAATCTTGTGCATCCAATATGTTATTTTGTGTAATTGGTTGCAAATTTAGGTCATTTTTCGTCCTCCCTAGGCTTATGCAAATCCAAATAGGGTTTTTAACCAATCTTGTGCATCCAATAGGTGATTTTGTGTCATTGGTTGAACATTTAGGTCATTTTCATTCTCCCTACGCTTATTCTAATACAATTAGAGTTTTTAACCAATCTTGTGCATCCAATAAGTGATTTTGTGTCATTGGTAGAACATTTAGGTCATTTTCGTCCTCCCTAGGCTTATTCTAATCCAATTAGGGTTTTTAACCAATCTTGTGCATCCAATATGTTATTTTGTGTCATTGGTTAAACATTAAGGTCGTTTTGGTCCTCCCTTGGCTTATTTTAGTCGAAATAGCGTTTTTAACCAATCTTGTGCATCCAATAAGTGATTTTGTGTCATTGGTTGAACATTTAGGTCATTTGCGTCCTCCATAGGCTTATTCTAATCCAATTAGGGATTTTAACCAATCTTGTGCATCCAATAAGTGATTTTGTGTCATTGGTTGAACATATAGGTCATTTTCGTCCTCCACAGACTTATTCTAATCCAATTAGGGTTTTTAATCAATCTTGTGCTTCCAATAAGTGCGCTTGTGTCATTGATTGAACATTTCGGTAATTTTCGTCCTCCCTAGGCTTATTCTAATCCAATTAGGGTTTATAACCAATCTTGTGCATCCAATAAGTGATTTTGTGACATTGGTAGAACATTTAGGTCTTTTTCGTCCTCCCTAAGCTTATTCTAATCCAATTAGGGTTTTTAACCAATCTTGTGCATCCAATAAGTGATTTTGTGTCATTGGTTGAACATTTAGGTCATTTGCGTCCTCCTTAGACTTATTCTAATCCAATTAGGGATTTTAACCAATCTTGTGCATCCAATAAGTGATTTTGTGTCATTGGTTGAACATTTAGGTCATTTTCGTCCTCCCTAGACTTATTCAAATCCAATTAGGTTTTTTATCAATCTTGTGCATCCAATAAGTGCGTTTGTGTCATTGATTGAACATTTCGGTCATTTTCGTCCTCCCTAAGCTTATTCTAATCCAATTAGGGTTTATAACCAATCTTGTGCATCCAATAAGTAATTTTGTGTCATTGGTAGAACATTTAGGTCTTTTTCGTCCTCCCTAGGCTTATTCTAATCCAATTAGGCTTTTCAACCAATCTTGTGCATCCAATAAGTGATTTTGTGTCATTGGTTGAACATTTAGGTCATTTTCGTCCTCCACAGGCTTATTCTAATCCAATTAGGGGTTTTAACCAATCTTGTGCGTCCAATATGTTATTTTGTGTCATTAGTTGCACATTTAGGTCGTTTTTGTCCTCCCTAGGCTTATTCTAATCGAAATAGGGTTTTTAACCAATCTTGTGCATCCAATAAGTGATTTTGTGTCATTGGTTGAACATTTAGGTCATTTTCGTCCTCCCTAGACTTATTCTAATCCAATTAGGGTTATTAACCAATCTTATGCATCCAATAAGTGCGTTTGTGTCATTGATTGAACATTTAGGTCATTTTCGTCCTCCCTAGGCTTATTTTAATCCAATTAGGGTTTTTAACCAATCTTGTGCATCCAATATGTTATTTTGTGTAATTGGTTGCAAATTTAGGTCATTTTTCGTCCTCCCTAGGCTTATGCTAATCCAAATAGGGTTTTTAACCAATCTTGTGCTTCCAATAGGTGATTTTGTGTCATTGGTTGAACATTTAGGTCATTTTCGTTTTCCTTAGGCTTATTCTAATACAATTAGAGTTTTTAACCAATCTTGTGCATCCAATAAGTGATTTTGTGTCATTGGTAGAACATTTAGGTCATTTTCGTCCTCCCTAGGCTTATTCTAATCCAATTAGGGTTTTTAACCAATCTTGTGCATCCAATATGTTATTTTGTGTCATTGGTTAAACATTAAGGTCGTTTTGGTCCTCCCTTGGCTTATTTTAATCGAAATAGCGTTTTTAACCAATCTTGTGCATCCAATAAGTGATTTTGTGGTATTGGTTGAACATTTAGATCATTTGCGTCCTCCTTAGGCTTATTCTAATCCAATTAGGGTTTTTAACCAATCTTGTCCATCCAATAAGTGATTTTGTGTCATTGGTTCAACTTTTAGGTCATTTGCGTCCTCCTCAGACTTATTCTAATCCTATTAGGGATTTTAACCAATCTTGTGCATCCAATAAGTGATTTTGTGTCATTGGTTGAACATTTAGGTCATTTCCGTCCTCCCTAGGCTTATTCTAATCCAATTAGGGTTTTCAACCAATCTTGTGCATCCAATAAGTGATTTTGTGTCATTGGTTGAACATTTAGGTCATTTTCGTCCTCCACAGGCTTATTCTAATCCAATTAGGGGTTTTAACCAATCTTGTGCATCCAATATGTTATTTTGTGTAATTGGTTGCAAATTTAGGTCATTTTCGTCCTCCCTAGGCTTATTTTAATCCAATTAGGGTTTTTAACCAATCTTGTGCATCCAATATGTTATTTTGTGTAATTGGTTGCAAATTTAGGTCATTTTTCGTCCTCCTTAGGCTTATGCTAATCCAAATAGGGTTTTTAACCAATCTTTTGCATCCAATAGGTGATTTTGTGTCATTGGTTGAACATTTAGGTCATTTTCGTTCTCCCTAGGCTTATTCTAATACAATTAGAGTTTTTAACCAATCTTGTGCATCCAATAAGTGATTTTGTGTCATTGGTAGAACATTTAGGTCTTTTTCGTCCTCCCTAGGCTTATTCTAATCCAATTAGGGTTTTTAACCAATCTTGTGCATCCAATAAGTGATTTTGTGTCATTGGTTGAACATTTAGGTCATTTGCGTCCTCCTTAGGCTTATTCTAATCCAATTAAGGATTTTAACCGATCTTGTGCATCCAATAAGTGATTTTGTGTCATTGGTTGAACATTTAGGTCGTTTTGGTCCTCCCTTGGCTTATTTTAATCGAAATAGCGTTTTTAACCAATCTTGTGCATCCAATAAGTGATTTTGTGGTATTGGTTGAACATTTAGGTCATTTGCGTCCTCCTTAGGCTTATTCTAATCCAATTAGGGTTTTTAACCAATCTTGTCCATCCAATAAGTGATTTTGTGTCATTGGTTCAACTTTTAGGTCATTTGCGTCCTCCTCAGACTTATTCTAATCCTATTAGGGATTTTAACCAATCTTGTGCATCCAATAAGTGATTTTGTGTCATTGGTTGAACATTTAGGTCATTTTCGTCCTCCACAGGCTTATTCTAATCCAATTAGGCGTTTTAACCAATCTTGTGCATCCAATATGTTATTTTGTGTAATTGGTTGCAAATTTAGGTCATTTTCGTCCTCCCTAGGCTTATTTTAATCCAATTAGGGTTTTTAACCAATCTTGTGCATCCAATATGTTATTTTGTGTAATTGGTTGCAAATTTAGGTCATTTTTCGTCCTCCCTAGGCTTATGCTAATCCAAATAGGGTTTTTAACCAATCTTGTGCATCCAATAGGTGATTTTGTGTCATTGGTTGAACATTTAGGTCATTTTCATTCTCCCTAGGCTTATTCTAATACAATTAGAGTTTTTAACCAATCTTGTGCATCCAATAAGTGATTTTGTGTCATTGGTAGAATATTTAGGTCATTTTCGTCCTCCGTAGGCTTATTCTAATCCAATTAGGGGTTTTAACCAATCTTGTGCATCCAATATGTTATTTTGTGTCATTGGTTGCACATTTAGGTCGTTTTGGTCCTCCCTAGGCTTATTCTAATCAAAATAGGGTTTTTAACAAATCTTGTGCATCCAATAAGTGATTTTGTGTCATTGGTTGAACATTTAGGTCATTTTCGTCCTCCCTAGACTTATTCTTATCCAATTAGGGTTATTAACCAATCTTGTGCATCCAATAAGTGCGTTTGTGTCATTGATTGAACATTTAGGTCATTTTCGTCCTCCCTAGGCTTATTTTAATCCAATTAGGGTTTTTAACTAATCTTGTGCATCCAATATGTTATTTTGTGTAATTGGTTGCCAATTTAGGTCATTTTTCGTCCTCCCTAGGCTTATGCTAATCCAAATAGGGTTTTTAACCAATCTTGTGCATCCAATAGGTTATTTTGTGTCATTGGTTGAACATTTAGGTCATTTTCGTTCTCCCTTGGCTTATTCTAATACAATTAGAGTTTTTAACCAATCTTGTGCATCCAATAAGTGATTTTGTGCCATTGGTAGAACATTTATGTCATTTTCGTCCTCCCTAGGCTTATTCTAATCCAATTAGGGTTTTTAACCAATCTTGTGCATCCAATATGTTATTTTGTGTCATTGGTTAAACATTAAGGTCGTTTTGGTCCTCCCTTGGCTTATTTTAGTCGAAATAGCGTTTTTAACCAATCTTGTGCATCCAATAAGTGATTTTGTGTCATTGGTTGAACATTTAGGTCATTTGCGTCCTCCTTAGGCTTATTCTAATCCAATTAGGGATTTTAACCAATCTTGTGCATCCAATAAGTGATTTTGTGTCATTGGTTGAACATATAGGTCATTTTCGTCCTCCCTAGACTTATTCTAATCCAATTAGGGTTTTTAATCAATCTTGTGCATCCAATAAGTGCGCTTGTGTCATTGATTGAACATTTCGGTAATTTTCGTCCTCCCTATGCTTATTCTAATCTAATTAGGGTTTATAACCAATCTTGTGCATCCAATAAGTGATTTTGTGACATTGGTAGAACATTTTGGTCTTTTTCGTCCTCCCTAAGCTTATTCTAATCCAATTAGGGTTTTTAACCAATCTTGTGCATCCAATAAGTGATTTTGTGTCATTGGTTGAACATTTAGGTCATTTTCTTCCTCCCTAGACTTATTCTTATCCAATTATGGTTTTTAATCAATCTTGTGCATCCAATAAGTGCGTTTGGGTCATTGATTGAACATTTCGGTCATTTTCGTCCTCCCTAGGCTTATTCTAATCCAATTAGGGTTTATAACCAATCTTGTGCATCCAATAAGTGATTTTGTGTCATTGGTAGAACATTTAGGTCTTTTTCGTCCTCCCTAGGCTGATTCTAATCCAATTAGGGTTTTCAACCAATCTTGTGCATCCAATTAGTGATTTTGTGTCATTGGTTGAACATTTGGGTCATTTTCAACCGCCCTAGGCTTATTCTAATCCAATTAGGGTTTTTAACCAATCTTGTGCATCCAATATATTATTTTGTGTCATTGGTTGAGCATTTAGGTCATTTTTCGTCCTCGCTAGGCTTATGCTAATCCAAATAGGGTTTTTAACCAATCTTGTGCATCCAATAGGTGATTTTGTGTCATTGGTTGAACATTTAGGTCATTTTCGTTCTCCCAAGGCTTATTCTAATACAATTAGAGTTTTTAACCAATCTTGTGCATCCAATAAGTGATTTTGTGTCATTGGTAGAACATTTAGGTCATTTTCGTCCTCCCTAGGCTTATTCTAATCCAATTAGGGTTTATAACCAATCTTGTGTATCCAATAAGTGATTTTGTGTCATTGGTAGAACATTTAGGTCCTTTTCGTCCTCCCTAGGCTTATTCTAATCCAATTAGGGTTTATAACCAATCTTGTGCATCCAATAAGTGATTTTGTGTCATTGGTAGAACATTTAGGTCTTTTTCGTCGTCCCTAGGCTTATTCTAATCCAATTAGGGTTTTTAACCAATCTTGTACATCCAATAAGTGATTTTGTGTCATTGGTTGAACATTTAGGTCATTTTCGTCCTCCCTAGACTTATTCTTATCTAATTAGGGTTATTAACCAATCTTGTGCATCCAATAAGTGCGTTTGTGTCATTGATTGAACATTTAGGTCATTTTCGTCCTCCCTAGGCTTATTTTAATCCAATTAGGGTTTTTAACTAATCTTGTGCATCCAATATGTTATTTTGTGTAATTGGTTACCAATTTAGGTCATTTTTGGTCGTCCCTAGGCTTATGCTAATCCAAATAGGGTTTTTAACCAATCTTGTGCATCCAATAGGTGATTTTGTGTCATTGGTTGAACATTTAGGTCATTTTCGTTCTCCCTAGGCTTATTCTAATACAATTAGAGTTTTTAACCAATCTTGTGCATCCAATAAGTGATTTTGTGTCATTGGTAGAACATTTA